>MU160524.1:4618-20837 GCA_015888305.1 Antheraea pernyi | reverse complement strand
CCCCTCCCTCTCCTTCCCTCAAACACAGGCCGGCAACGCAATTTCGACTCCCCTGCTGTTGTTAGTGTCTATGGACGGTGGTGATCACTTAACATCAGATGACCCAACTGTTCGTTTGCGTGCTATGACATAAAAAAAAACTTATAAGAGGCATTTAAGTTAGCGTGTGACCGTTATAAATGTGACTGTGAGTTTGTTTGTTATTACTATTTCAATAAAAAAGAAATATGTAATTCAAAACAAAATAAGTTCATATAAAAGTTTCGGGCACTACTTGTAAGTGCTTAAAAAGATACTACAATCTTCTAGTCTTATTAACGTTTTGGAACCAGTATAAAATTGTAATTTAATTTTAACTCACTTATACACACATTACGTTGTATTCTTCGACGTGTGGGTGACTTTATTTGTCGTTAATGAGACCATTTTTATTATAAAATGTTTGTGCAACTGCAGTACAAAATCATTATTCAAAAAACTAATAAGGCACTAAAAAGCGAAAAATAGCTGAATTATGAAATTAACCAAATTAAATAAAAAGTATTGATATTTGCGCTACCTAAAATATATCATCACGCTAAAACCAATGGGAGCGAAGCAGCAATGAAGAATGTTGCAAAATCGGGGTATTTTTTCCTTTTCAGAGCTTCCGCTGCGTTTTAGCGCAAAATAACCATTCCATGCGTACGAAATCACGGGCAGAAGTTATTAACTAATTATATTATCTATACTAATATCATAAAGAGGTAAAGTTTGTGAGGTTGTAGGGGGTAATATCTGGGGAGTCGGAGAAAAAATGGTAAAACGTTTCATACGAACGCTGCCTTAACGATGAGAGATATATGATTGAGTTCTAGAAAAAAGTTGTACCTTGATAATGCCTATTACTGCCCAACGAAGTGGGCACGGGTCAGCTAGTGGGTATAATAAATCGGTTCCAATTTCACGAAAATACGTAGAGACGAAGTGGGTGAAAATCAAATAAACGATATTTCACCCCCTTAGGACCTTCAGACCAACTCTGAATATAACCAATTCAAATAAAAAAAGATCATTAAAATCGATTCACAATTGATGGAGATATCGATTAGCATACATTTAAAAAAAATACACACAACCGAACGTAACCTTCTTTTTCGAAGTCGGTTAAAAATCACGTATTTTTAGTTTCGTGACAAAAGATTAAAACAGTTAATTTATCTTTAAGAACAACTCATTTTCAAGATGTAAACTTTCAATGTACAGGCTAAATATTAAGTAATAGATGTGCGGAAAGCATAAACATAAATCCCAGGATAACAGTACTCATTGTAGTGAGGTCCGGAAGTTTCCTGAAATTACAACTTTGTTTTATAAAGTAATTATTCATTCTTTTGTTAGTGTCATAGCCACGTTGCAGAATAATGTAAAACGAAAAGAAATTACATTCACCAGATTAACACTTTAAAATGTAAAGTAAAATGTATTCGCGTGAAAATTATTTGGGCTCAGCAAAACTAATAAAATGTTTTGAAGTGAAATTGCTTATGGCAGGGCTTTGAAATTCTGATCGGCAACGTTTTTGTGTGACGAAAAGTGGCGGGGATAAATACTGTGTCGAGTTGAGTGTCGAAAACACCGATTCTCGTCCGAATACCGAAGTTAAGAAACGTCGGGTGCGGTCAGTACTTGGATGGGTGACCGCATGGGAGCACCGCGTGACGTTAGCTTTTTGTTGTATTTTTTTTAAATATTTCCCTTTAATACACAATTTCTGTCACCTGATGTTAAGTGGTCACCACCTTCCATGGACACTAACAACACCAGAGGAGTCGCAAGTCCGTTGCCTCCCTTTGGAGGAAAGGGATTAGGGGAGGCAGAGGGAGAGAGGAGAGGGGAGGGGAGGTGGGCCTCCGGCGCTCTCACTGACCTAACGTAACGCAACAATGCGAGCACTGCTACTTCACGTCGGTTTTCTATGAGCGGGTGGTACTACCCCGGGCGAGCCGACCCATTCATGCTGAAACCAGTAATAGTTTCAGCGTGGCTCTACCACCATAATAATCAATTACTATTAATTCAGACTATTTGGAACAACAGGTAGCCAATTAATTAGTTACAAATAATAACTAATTCGTTTGCACAAATCAATTATCCAGAGTCTAGGTTAAGCGACTCACACAGTACGACTGTACCGCACGCTGCCAGAGCCAAGACTGACTTAAGGGCTATTTTTTCGAACGGGCTAATCTATTGGCCTTTACAGCTTCACCGGATTACTAAGGCGAGCGCTTAAGGCACTCAGCCGATTTTATTCAGGCAACTAGTTCAAGGGTGCACGCACACCTCGGCTTTGGCTGTTACCGAAATCCCGGATCTGACCTAGCTAAACTATTCTAAGCTATTTATACATATATTCGTTTATGAATCATACATTTGAGATTGCACGATTCACAAACGCCTACGTGTATATCGAACTTAACGGCAGTCGCTCCGCTCCTTTTATATCGAATTCGAGTTACTCTACCGGTGTTAGTATTACTGACTAGAGAGGCGTGACCGAATGACGCGATTAATGTGGGTAGGCACCGACATATACAGATATTTATGTATCGCAAAACTAAGCTTACATAGATTCGCGATGTTGCATTCAAGACAACAAAGCCGAGGTGCAGTCACTTTGAAATCCTTGAATTTTTTGCCAATCAGCTAAACGCCTAAAGCGGCGCTTTGCCCAACTCCTCCTGCCACCGTAGCCGGACCTGAGGAGATGGGCCGGGAGGCTCATCTCCTCACTGCACAGGTCCGGCGGACGAGTGGAGGCAGCTGGTGTGTACCCAGTCTTTCTCTCTATAGGTAGGAGCCCGGTGGTCACCTTCCGCCGGGCGGACCGTTGGGGCGGCTCTACAAGGTAGATTAGCTAAAACGATCCCTTGCCAACAACAATTGCCCCAACAATGACGGTCTGTTGATACACCGTGGGGTTTTAGTCTGTGCGAGTCGGAGATAACCCACCCTCTCCCCCAGGGAGGTCGCGTATTCATAAGAGATTTCCCCACGTCTACTTGGGTGGTTGTGCTATTCTTCATAAGTCATCGTTTTAACACAATAATCACCGTTTTAAATTCTGCGACATAATATCCGTGTCACATAAAGATAATCAATTCAAATATAAACGACCAAAATTTCTGTTGTAACAATAACTCACCCATTGTTGTTAATTCGAATGGAAGTGAATATTCTATTGCCATCAAATAGAGTGGACATTTTGTATTCTCAAAATAAGTTTATTTGCATAAAAAACCACTTAATCCCATCGTTTTTACCGACGCACTCGCAATTTGCATACCAACACGTTTTTAAAACCATATTTTGTAGGCATATACTTATTTATGAAACAGGTTGCGGTCATAAGAAGCTAAAGAAAATGTAGGTAAAAACATTGAGAACATTCATAAATAAATGACATTATTTCTTTACTTGCGTTCTTAAATATAACATAACACATGTTAACTTTATGTTAACAATCTTTTATTTTGAAACTTGAGCTTCTTTTCAAATATTATTGTGAACATTTGGAATTGATTAGTATTGCCTTGTTAATAACAGTTTAACCAGCGCTCAGTTTACACTAGGGATACTCGGAGCTAGTGTTCAAGGCGGCAAATTTTCAGGGGCGGTCATATTCGGATAATAAGAAAATAAATTCTTAGAGTTTTGTAAATGGTTGTTTTTTTAAAATGAATATTTAAAAGATTAATCATTTTTTTTTAACAATATAAACAGTTTTTATTTTTTTAGTATGATATATTAAATAGTTTAAATAAATATCTTGCAAATTCCAAATATAATAAATCGAAAATTTATCATTTCATATAAAATTTCGATAATGGGAAAGTATTTTGACAATGCCCAGGGGCAGCGCTAACGCTGTATCTGGCACTGAATATAACAACCAAGACACGATTACCATACTAAAAATGTCAGAAGTTACATTTTCGTTGAATTTGCTTATATTAAAAATTGTACGGAACCATGTGCTTGTAGCTTTCAGAAACTATAAGAACGTTTGACGTCGCTTTAAAGTAATGCACGTCAAAAATGTTTTCCTTTCCTCAAAGGCCAAACTTTACGTAACATATATTTGAAGTTATACTTCTTTTGGCGAGTTAGAGAAAAATGAAGAGTAAATTTTTACGATGCGCGCACACCGTTACGAAAACCATAACAACAACAAAACAACAATAAAACATATATGAACGCGAAAGCAACTGTCTGTCTGTCTGTTTCCTTTTTACAACTAAACCTCCAAACCGATTGCAGTAAAATTTGTCATAAATGTAGCCCGAAGCACACTAACGTAGCCCACTTTTTATACTTAATATATACAGAAACACTCAAACGAAATCGCAGGAAAAAGCTAGTCAATACATTTGAATGCACAGAAACCTGCTTAACTTGTGTATAATGAAACCAATGTTAGCATTTATAAATCCCCATAATTATTCATGCACATTATTATTCTATTATATGCAATAAGCAACAATGTTACATACAATGCAATAGTTTATCTGTCTAACGATGGACATCCGGATGTCGGTATAGAATAACAGAACATAAATCACATTCTAAAATAATATCGGCATGAATTATTCAACGTTATAATCTCCTGATATATTCGAGTAAGTGGTTTGTTACTAAAAGTCTGCTATTTACAGTTGAAACTTACGAGATTACATTTGATTTGACGGGAATGGAAATATGACTTCATAAATGTTTATTTTATACATAACACATGTTACACATCACATACCTACATCATTATAGTACGGTTTACAATCTAGGACCTCGTGAATCACTTAACAACAAGTCTTAGACATTTAATATATTGTTACTGCTCCCCAATACATCTTTAGTGATATGGTGACAATAGTAGAAATAAATCCAAATTGACCTCTTCATCTTTCAGAACCGGTAAGATCAATAAAAGATTTTTAGGTGTTAGGTGGTATTGTGGTGTTCATTGTGGTATTGTGCATTAAAGTGGCAAATTATACAATTATTGAAATGAAAACTTCTTTAGTCGCGTTGAATTTACGTTGTTCTTTTGGGACGAGATAAACTTGGGAGTTTTTGGGGGGACCTTGAAATGCCATGTATTGGTCTTTATATTTTATCCATAATCTTGTGTTTTTTGGCTCTATATTGTGTAATGCTGGTGGTGCTTTACGTAATATAGTTTGGTTATTGTGCACAAGTGATGTGGATCGGAAATAATACCACGGAGCATGGATTCAGATTTGCCACAAAAACTCCCAGAAAGTTCTAACAAGATGGCCACCATCTTGTTAGTTCATTGAAAGAAAGAAAATGTCTTTATTGCTGGATAACATAAAAACAACAAGATGAACATATACATAGCTTATTTGAATATCCAACAAAGGCACCTCCATTCAGCAAAGTGCTGCAGCATAACTAAGGTGGTACTGCAGCGCTGATTTTCAATGGAGACCCTAAGTAATGTACGGACGTGTAGTCGGTGTATTGACAATAAATATAACATAACTTATACATGTAAACAGCTAACAACAACAAAAAGTAAACATCGAAAAAAAAAGATACAAATATTACAAATGTGCCTGTCCAAAAAGCTATTCACTACCTCGGTTGCACAATGACCACCATAAGCCTGAGAATAAAAAATAAAATAAAATAAATTGTTTACTCACTTGACAATGGCAGTAATAGTCTACTAGAAGACTGGTTGCCAAAAATAAAAGAAGAAGAGATAAACTTATGATTTCGCGTCTTAACATACTAGTAAGCGTGACCGATCGTATTACGCTTGCCCGGTTTGAGTCATACTAGCTTATGCCATAACATATTACTTGTCAACTTCTCTGTCACTGGTGTTATTTTCAAACTTCCTCTGATACACTAATTCTTGTTGTCCGTTCTAGTTACACCATACCATCTTAATATTCGCATCTCTACCACAAGTATTTATTTTTCTCTTATCCGATTCTTTCGTAGACCATCACTCAGATCCATACAGCATGACTGGTGAATGAATGAATGAATGAATTCTTTATTGCACTTTTGATTTGTACACTGGCGAGCTTAATGCCATCAGGCATTTTCTTCCAGCTAACCAGCGGTATTTATGTTAAGCAAAAACTTTTGTAGGTAATGCCTATATAAACAAAACAGAAGAAAAAGGATAAATAAATATATACATGTACACAATAGTTTTAACAGAAGTTGTATGGATTATATTCATTAAATTAATATTGTATACAGATCTTCCATGGGTAAATCGATATAGATTAACAAAGTGTTTCTAGGTCACGAGAAATTAAGGAATTTGCCGACAGCAACAAAACCTTATCGGTTGTTCGTATAATTTTTTATCGGTCACTGGGGTTTCGCATCATTGACCGAAAAACTCATAGATAGCAAAAAGTGATTAACAGGTGATAAATGACTTATATACCTACTTGAGTTATCGGTACAGTGATTTAATAGTAAAAAATATGGACTGTGATAATTTTTTTTAATTCTTTATACATATTATCGTTTTTTTTTCTCTTTCTGTTTCAATTTCCTTGTTTTTGTATTATCATGTTAATTATTTTTTTAATTATGTAATATAGGTTAATATTAATTTTATTAATATTTAATTTATTCTTGGAGAATGCTGTGGTTGTCTCTAAATATGACTACATTTATAATGTATCACAATAGTCATACTTTTTGAAGTGAAACTTCTTTAGGCGCATGAGGGTAAATTTTTTACAGATGTAACGTCACGCAGGTATGCAACGGAAGTGACGTCATTTGCAGTAAACGCATATTAAATAAATAAAAAAACTTTTTATTCTTTTTTTCTTTTTTCTTGTTTGTACAAATATAAAAAAGACTTATAAATTAGTTCGCCAAAGAAGTTTTACTTCTGACATGTGTACTTTGTTGTGTGTACAGTTTACAAACTATGTTTACATAACATTCAAACAGCCATAGCTTTCAAGAGATGAAACGGTCGCTATTTTCAAAACGAAACATTTTAATTTAATTACGCGAACCTACTTTGCCGGATTACAGCAAAGTTACAGTTACAGCGCTAGCGAATTTCATTAAATAACAAACGGAATTTACACGGTATTGTTTCTAGAAATTAATATTCTCGTATATCATCAGGAGGATCTCAGTGCACCATCTCGTATATTATGTTTGTATACTAAAACATAAACAGTGCAGGTTGAACTACACGTGTTGTGCCTGACGAGTTGAAAAGTTAAATGAGATGCAGCAGGCTACGCTGGGACATTGTTTCACGTCAAGCCTATTCTGTCGTCACTGTAAAGTTCACTTTAATTTCAGTGCGAGTGTCAACTAAAGCCGTGTTCACATTGATTGCTTTATAACATCCGGTAGTTATAAAATATAAAGTAGAGAAATTTAATGTTACTTAAACGATGATCTATAGATGACCGAGTGAATATTCCATATATCCTGAAGTTAAAAAAATCCAAATTATTATAGTTTATTTTACACTTTATTAAAGTTGACGACGAGTATTTAATAATATTTTCCGATCTTGTAGAAAACTAAATAGCTGTAAACAAAAATTTGACGGTTATTGTTTAGTTAAAATAAATACAAACAGTTATTTAGTTGAATTATTAATTAGATTTTAACAAAATCGATCTTATTATATAATAATAATTAGGTATGTGCGAATAATGCTCAAATAATATCGAATAATGATGTTCGATTTTTAAAATAAGAAAGACTTATTGAACATATAGTTATGGGATAAGATACAACATTTCCCAATTATCTTTTTTTGCATTAAAACTTAAATTCAACAATTTTATAAGATAAAGTGAACTTTCTTATTTATTATAAATTTTGAAACTTATTTAATTAAAATTCCTTTGACTAACAGATGAATCTATTGAACTTATTTTGTATTTTAAAAACTATTTAGTATTTGTAAATATATAATTTATTAAAATCATTAAGATAGTTTATATTATTCGCATAATTGAAATTATTTGAATAATCCGAATAGTTAGAATTTTTCGAATAGTTCGTATTGTTCATATAGCTAATATAGAATTGTTCGAATAGTTCGAACGTTTGATTCGATTATCGAATCGAATTATTCGGTTCGATTTGCTATCGAATAATTCGTTAATGCGAATATTCGCACACCCATAATTATAATATTAGTTTCTTTTTACTTATTCAAGCCGTCACAAGAACATTTGCTGGATTTAGTGATATATAAATTACTACGAAATTATCTATGTGCCTATTACATGGTTCTAACAAATTACCATGTTATAAACAACCTCTCAACTCGTTTTATGTGATTATTTTAATTACATAGATATATTATACACTAGTTTTGCCCGCAGCTCCGCACGTGTTTTTTTAAAATGTATTAAAGAAATGTAGACTTGTAAGTATGTGTGTACATTACAGAAATACTTTTTCAAAAATATTTATAACTACGACACGCACGCCATCTACTGTAACATGTAACATTATCTAAAATATCAGTGTAAATTGTAAATTAAAAAAATATATATAAAGAATGTAAAAGCAAATTTAACATCTTAAAAAAAAGGATTGTGTGGTTTTATGACACCATAGTAAAAGTGAAACTTCACTCTATACACATTTATCCATATATATATATCCATCCACCGTTATACTCAACACTTTTCTAGTTACCTGGTTTTGCATCTCTCCTCATGACACGCTCATACTATCTATTACTCCTTAACTTCTCTATCACTGGAGTTATTTTCAAACTTCCTCTGATATAGTCATTCTCAATGTTATGAATTCTAGTTACACCACACATCATTCGCATATGTGCCACGTGTAGTTTTCTATCATCCGCCTCTTTCATAGCCCAGCACTCAGATGCATACAACATGACTGGCAAACTAACATTTTATTAATATTATTAACTAGCTTCTCGTCCAGGCTTCGCATGTGTGTACTAACGAAACAAAGTAAACCAAATCTTCTCTTTACAGTATGAATATGTAATGAAATAAAATGATAACTGAACATCAATTCTATCAATGTTTTTCAAGATCTCTTTTCCGTCTTATTCACGTACACGCTTTTTTGTGTGGACTTTTTAACCCAAATTTAACCTACATTTGCGTAGGATTTTTTAAACTTTTCGTTTCGTACAAACCTTGTCCTGATAGTTACAAACGCAATAAATAAAAAAATAGTCAAATAATTGCAACTGTTTTGAAGAGATGCGCTTACATATCCGAATATATCTAATTGATTTCTATTTACATATGACATTTTAATTATGTTTGATATTGATGAATCTCAAGGTCTTGCTTTAGGATTTTTTTATATTTTAGGAGGCAAACGAACAGGTGGGTCACCTGATGTTAAGTGATCACCACCGTCCAACACTCTTGCAACACCAGTATAGCTGCAAGTGCGTTGCCACCCCTTGTTTGGGGAAGGGGGAGGGAAGGTGGGTATATCCAACGCTTTCACTGACCGAACGAAACTCAAGAAAGCAAGCACTGTTACTTCACGTCGGCTTTCTATGAGAGGGTGGTAGTACCCCGGGCGAGCCGACCCATTCATGCTGGAACCAGTAACAGCTTCAACGTGGCTCTAACACCTAAATTTGATTGGGATATTTTATTATTCAAAAGGAATTAGTAATTATCATGGAGCCTTTGAATTAATACACTTTTTAATCATTGAAGTTTATTCTTCTTCATTCTTTGATTCAGAGATGATTTTTTTTAAACTTTACGAATAAAACTAAACTAAATACGACAAACTAAAAAGTGCCATTTTCATAGATTTATCACCAAATATATGGTAGCCATAACCAAATCGAATATACTTTAACCATTAAAATCTATTAAAGTGAAAATCTTTAATGCAGTCCCTGTGAGCTTTGAATAAATATTGTAAATCTGATAACTTGCAAGTGAAATTTAGAGGTACTTAAGCGGGTATATGTATGTGCACCGGGGCAAAGCCAGTTATAAGAGTCTTAAGTTACGTATGTACGTACTTAGATTGTGCTCACAGAGAGCGGTGGCCGGTGAATTTGAAAAGCTCGCTCTACGAACTCGTAAGTACATTGGTAGAATTAACTGAACTAGTTACACTTGAATTTCTATTTATTATCTGTTAATATTTATCCAAGTTTTAAAAAAAAACTTAGTATTAGGTACTTACTGAATTATGTATACAAATAATAGACGAAATCTGTCCATTTAGATAGTATTAAAAAAACTCTAGTGACTTTAAAATCAATGGCGGAGCACATTGCCATGGTTTTTATCTCTGTTTGCCTGTCCATCGTATGTACGCGCATCACGCAATTTTACGAAACATGACGAAATTTTGTACTTCCTTACATCGGTAAATGAGCTATCTAAAACCGACAGATTAGTTCAAATCGGACCAGTAGTTCCTGAGATTAGAGCGTTCAACCAAACAAACAAACTCTTCACCTTTATATATTAGTAGGTATAGATGAAAGAGCTCGTTTCCATAGTTTTTGGAATGTTTAATTCTCTGTCAGTTTGTTTGTACCTCACATAAAAACAGTACTCAAATCATTTTGACCACTTTCTGTATACTAATAGTTTGCAGACTATTGCAACATATATAGCAACACATATGTACATATGTATAAAGAATAGATATCTGTATATATAATGATGTTTGGTTATAGGCATATTGTGGACTGAATCGAAATATTTCGTTACGAACACAAGTAAATTATCATTTAACCTGTATATTAGTTGCTGATAATATACCCTATACAACGTCTAGGATATCCTAGACAAATATCGTAACTTAGCTTTAGATGTGATTATAAAAATATGTTTAGTGTCTTCAAAAAACCGTTATTTTGCAAGCAAAGGAATATCAATAAAGTCATAAGTGGATAATAAATAACTAAAAGGTAATCAAATTGGTTTCAATTGGCATTTACTTTGCCTTAATACAATGCTAAACATAGCTAATATTAGAAACACGAAAGTAACTTCGTTTACTTGTTTAATACCCTTTTACGCCTTCTTCTTTCTTCTTAACCTATCATCGTTATATTTTACATACATGCTGTCAGGGGTACAAAGGCTCTATCTAGAAAAAAGTGTTCTTCCTAAGGGATGAACCAAATATATATTTGTGCGAGTGAAGCCGCGGGAAAAACCTATAACACCGAAATGTTTACTCATGAAGAAGGTTTTTATGCTATAAGTTTTAAAATAACTCGCTAATAGGTGGTATTACTATGTATTATTTGGGTTCTGACATGTGCATATACCGATTATCATGCTAGTCGGTTGATCGATATACAAGTTTAATGCATTAATACCACCTATTAGCGAGTGGTGGTATTAATGCATTAAACTTGTATATCGATCAACCGACTAGCATGATAATCGGTATATGCACATGTCAGAACCCAAATAATACATAGTATGGCATTCATGCTATAACTTAGTTATTTAGACAGACAAGTATAAAACTATATAAAATCCTATTACGATCTTAAAAAGTAAATATTATTTAATCTATCTGTAACCAATAAGGTTATAACTGATTTCATATTTACCATTTTTTTTTAATGAACAAGTTGGTCACATGTTAAGTGATCACCACCGTCCATGGACACTAACAACACCAGAGCGATCGCAAGTGCGTTGTCACCCTTTGGGGGGAAGGGTTAGAGGAGGCAGAGGGAGAGGATAGAGGATAGGGAAGGGGAGGTGGGCCTCCGGCGCTCTCACTGACCGAACGAAACGCAACAATGCAAGCACTGTTACTTCACGTCGGTTTTCTGCGAGAAAGCGGGTGGTAGTATAACCCCGGGCGAGCCGACCCATTCATGCTGAAACCAGTAATAGCTTGCACTGTTGCGTTTCGTTCGGTCGGTAGTCCGGTGAAGCTGTTAAGACCTTGCTTGGTCAATAGCGTAGTCAGTTCGAAAAGAAAAAAAAAAAAAATTCGTTCGGTCAGTGAGACCGCCGGATAACCTACCTGTTCGTTTGCCTCCTATGATATAAAAAAAACCCACTGTAAAAAAACAAATGTATTATAATGGATTTCTGTTATTATCTGTTATACATCAAACGCTGTTTTATACTTTGAGATATAATCTTATACTGTATTGAAATGGATTCAGTAGAAATTTAAAATGCAATTTCTATATTAAAAAGAAAATCTGTATAGTCTGTTACGAAATAAATATTTAATTCATAGTACATTAAAGTCTTCTTATACCCGTTTACTTCGAGCAGAACTTGTTTGCAGTCTCATGTGCACTATAAAGCGCTTTATAGCTCGTACATCTTAGACCACATCGTGCAGTCGGATTTTCCTAAGTTAGTTTAACCGGCTTCGTTACATCGCTTAAACGGATGAAAGCGAAATGCACGAAAATCCATAAAGGCAGGAGTTGCTGTTTAAGTATTATTTATTTTTTTATTTATATTCCAATTCTCGGTTATATGTTTGCCAAGAACATAATTTCTTGCATATAATATACAAATTTAATTAGAGAGTGAACTGATTTACTAAATATTCCTTCTCTCTACTAAAACTTTATTAAACTTAGAACGTAGAATTTAATTCTTTTATTATTGACTAAGCAACTTGATATTAATAAATTTTGAGAAAGAAAAACGTGTATTTGTATTGCTTAGATATACATAATTAACTAACCACGTCGTTTTACTTTAAATACTTTTACTTACTTTGATATGGGACGGAAAACGCGCTGAACATAAAGGGAGAGACAGACAAATGCAGCTGCCTATAGGAACTTGTTATAAGTGTAAAGAAATTCAATATCTATACTAATATTATAAAGAGGTAAAGTTTGTGAGTTTGTAAGTTTGTGACGTTATGACGTTGTAAGGGGTAATCTCAGGAACTACTGGTTCGATTTGGAAAATTCTTTCAGTTTTATATAGCTCATTTATCGGGCAAGGTTATAGGCTATATGTCATCACGCTAAGAATCATAGGAGCGGAGCAGCAATGAAGAATGTTGCAAAATCGGGGTATTTTTTCCTTTTCAGAGCTTCCGCTGCGTCTTAGCCCAAAATAACCATTCCACGTTTACGAAGTCGCGGACAGAAGCTATTAACTAATTATATTATCTATACTAATATCATAAAGAGGTAAAGTTTGTGTGGTTGTAGGGGGTAATATCTGGGGAGCCGGAGAAAAAATGGTCGAACGAAAATGTTTCCTATGAACGCTGCCTTAACGATGAGAGATATATGATTGAGTTCTAGAAAAAAGTTGTAGCTTGATATTGCTTATTATTGTTTACATGATATTAGACAGCTTATAAATCTCGTTAATAAAAGTAAAAGAGAATACGATTTTTACAGTTTATTATTGTTCAGAATTAACCTTGATCAAACATTTTTTGTAATACCAGTTTCCTTATTATCAATCATATGATCTGTAAAATGTAAATATATACATTTACACATCCTTAAATACATATGCATGTAGGTGGTAGAGCCACGCTGAATCTACTACTGGTTTCAGCATGAATGGATCGGCTCACTCGGGATAGTACCACCCTCTCACAGAAAACCGACGTGACGTAACAATGCTTGCATTGTTGCGTTTCGTTCGGTCAGTGAGAGCGCCGGATGCGCATCTCCTCTCTCCCCCTCCATTGTCCCTCCTCCTCTTCCCCCTTCCTCCCACAAGTAGGCTAGCAACGCACTTGCGACTCCCCTGGTGTTGCAAGTGTCTATGGACGGTAGTGTACGACCCACCTGTTCGTTTGCTTCCTACAATATATTTAAAAAAAAATGTAGACTTTAAAAAGTTAAGAGCTCCATTAACAATATTCAGTGCTTGTTCACAAAAAGTACAGCTTGGCAAAAACTGAGCGTCGTAGCGGTTGCGCGGTACACGGAATCGTATTAAGCGAAGCGGGTCCCTGGCGATGGATAATTCGCTGGCCACCGTTCGTAACCATTTAATTATGTTCTTCCCCTTCACTGGTAAATCGAAGCTAGCGCAGCTAAATTAATATCCTATTTAACCCGACAGATAAAGGAAGTGAAACGCAAATACACTAAAATCAGATTATACGGATATTTTAAGTTGATATTATTGCGTACCTTCTTAAATATTCGTAAGTAAACAATATAATTTACTCCGTCACAATGGAATTCCCCCGTCAAAATTTTTACATATTCAAATTTTTTACATATTCTGAAGATCCGAATTGTAAATGCCTATGTCGGTGATGAAACACGCCACGCGGCTCAGGTGTGTGGTCGAGTCCCTACACAACAATCATCCTTTATAAAGTTATTTAAACACACCTAACAGGAGTTGACATTAATTTAACATATTAAAAAGTGACCGCGAGTCAATTTACGGGTCACAACTAATTATTCAATTTGGTTTATAGCAAATTAAGTAATCTGGAATCTTATAATATTAAATGTACCAAAGATATAATAAATAGCAGTAAACGATACGGAACATCGTAACAACATTTGACAAGTCTAACTAATTTTAACTCGACTGCCCCTAACATTAATTATTCATATATTGGTATACACTATTCAAGAATAATTTATATCCGCAATTGACACCTGTTACAACTGGGTTCAAATAAATGCAGTATGGATTAGGTCATAAACGTATATGTAGAAAGTGAGACAAATAATTGTAAATGGCTTTAATATACTTTTATTAAATAACAGAGAAGATAATCAAACGAGTTTTACCGGAAATTACCTGCGCTCGTTCAATTGTAGGATACAACTCTTAAACGTTAGTAACTCGACTCCGTTTGAGGGTACCACGTTTCTAACAAGAACCACAAAGCAGCCACTTAGACGGTATTCCGTTACACCGCACAAAATGCATCAAGATATCAACCGTTAGGAGCTCCTTATCATCCCGTTTCATGTTTACGCTTCAATTTACTTATATTGTAACCAGTAAATGCTTTATATTATACTTATAATGTACTTAAATATATTTCACTAGCTGACCCGTGCCCACTTCGTTGGGCAGTAATAGGCATTATCAAGCTACAACTTTTCTCTAGAAGTAGTCATTTGTTTATTGGTTAGTGTTAGATTTTCATCGCATTTCAATCTTCTTTGTCATCATGGATACATTAAAAATTCGAGTAATTATGGAATATGAGTACCGTCGTGGCAACAACGCGGCACAAGCGGCACGCAACATCATAAGAGTATCAATAATAATTGTAATACGATATAAATTATAACATGACGTTTTTTGTACAAAATCTCATCAAAATAGTTTGATTTAAACATATTTCTATATACATTTCTAGAAGTATTTTTGTCCATTTTTTTTTTGTTAATACATTTCATAAAATTAAATGTATAGACTGAACTACAGATTCATTAATATGAATAGATGAGTAGATTAAAAGTTGTACATAAAGAATGCATAATTATAGAATACTTGAAGAAATATTTGAAACAACTTACATCAGCAGAATAAGCTCATACTACCTTATCTGATTAAAGTAATGTGGTGACTACATGATTAGTGTGAATACGTATATACTATATACTGAGATCCTACACTATATATATAGATTACTATAAACAAACTAGTCATATAAAATAGCACACCATTCTTTTAAACTATGACAAATTTAATTATTAAATTAAAAATAGGCGAGCATGCATTAAGGGCGTCCGTGAAACATAAAAAAAACACTTTTAATATAATGCTTATTAATATTAAAAGGTTATATTTAAATTATATTAAGACTAAGAGGTATGGAACAATAGTCAAATAAAACTTAACCTATTTAAACCTAAGAGACGTGACTAGTGCTCGGAGTCAGAACAGATAGTCACATGAAATTAGGATTCAGTATGAGACGTGGTTCTCACGATTCCACGGCGGTGATGATTTTTTTTCTATTGGTATCTTGTGCTGTTGGTGGCCGGAGTGTTGCAATGGTTATATTGCAACTTGGCGACTTCGAGATACTGTGACGGTACTTATCTTAATATAAATAAACAAGAATTTATAATGACACTTGTTATACCGAGCGCTAACAAGTAAAGTGCTGACGCAGAGCACGTGGACGACGCGTGCGCATCGCCACTTAGAAACAGCCAGGTGGGGGAAAGTGCTGACTCCAACCACGAGGCACCAGGAACGTGGTTACGTGACCGCGCACC
>MU160523.1:64314-74751 GCA_015888305.1 Antheraea pernyi | reverse complement strand
CTGCTTAATTATAATATGGGGACATATTTTATGGGGATATATTTTAATGGTGGTAGAGCCACGCTGAAACTATTATTGGTTACAGCATGAATGGGTCGGCTCGCCCGGGGTAGTACCACCCTCTCATAGAAAACCGACGTGAAGTAACAGTGCTTGCATTGTTGCGTTTCGTTCGGTCAGTGAGAGCGCCGGAGACCCATCTCCCCTCCCCTCTCCTCTCTCCTCTTCCTTTCCCTCCCCTAACCCTTTCCTCCAAAAGATGGCAACGCACTTGCGACTCCTCTGGTGTTGTTAGTGTCCATGGACGGTGGTGATCACTTAACAGCAGGTGACCCACCGGTTCGTTTGCCATAACATAAAAAAAAAATTATCATCTGAAATCATGAAACCACCTTTTAAAATATATTTAAAGTCGAGGAGATGGTAAAAAAATCAATATCTGTTAAGCAGTGAGTCTATAACATAACCGAAAAATATGCCAAGTGCTCTAGTAGGCAAAATAGTTTGGGGACCTAAGGTCTAAAGTATTGCATTTAAAAACTGCTTGGGAATAAGGAGCCAATATATTCTATGCAAGTTTGTTGGATTTTTGTTCTGATGTCTACGTGTCCTTGTATTTGTTTTTGTTTCACGTGCTAATAAACCGGCGTATAGTCCCAAGATAGATTGATTTAGTACGTCGACTACAATAACATATGTTGGATGAGAGCTGTGGAACAGTAGAAATGGCTTATAGAACTTGCATAAGGCAATGGAGTTAGAAAGATAATTAATTGTTTTAGGTTAAAGGTAATTGTTTTAAGAATGCTAATTTTTGATTAATTCGATTATTTAACTATTTTTCACATACAACTAATATTATATGTAAATGCCTATGTTTTTTTTTTCGAACTGATTACGCTATTGACCAAGCAATTATAAGCAATTATAGCACTAATTATACAATTTTACATACACGTTGAAAGAACTACAAATGATATAGAGTTATTATACCTTTCACCCCAAAAAGTACAAGTTACGAGGCATAGGTCAAATCCACATGTGACGTTTGGTTTGGTTGATAGCGTCTTCAGACACCGCATCGATGGACGTAGTTCGGAATCCTAACAACTGAGTTCACTAACACGATTCTAAGTCCGCCTGGGTAGATAGATACCACTCTCACGTGGAAAATCTAACGCCAAGCACCTGTTGGTGTGTTCTCGAGAGCCGTTCGTCTCTAGGTTTAAAGGTGAAAATGCCCTAAAAAGAATTCAAATTTGTAAAATAGTACTCACTATAACAGACGATAGTTTGCAGACGACAGTTTTTGTAGTCAGTCGTTTTTCGAATATGCAGCGATCGCGATCGCCTCAACTCCATGGCGGTAGACAGTTACAGAGGTTTTAATGTAAGGGAACGTATTCATGCATATTATTCGCGAACTAAAGTACCAATCATTTTAGACCACTTCGTCACTTAACATCAGATGCGATTGTAGTCCGACGTTAAAACCTATAATGTATTAAGAGAAAAGGGTGCGAAGCCGCGGGTAAAAGCTATTACTCTATATATTTTCTTTTGTACGTTTCACACAAGAAAAGATGGTGCTGTATCTGACGGTTTGCACAGTGCAATCCAAAATGGATGGGGGTGTGAGGGGTGTCGAATAACATCTAACACTTGAGACACTCAAGCCAACCTCACCTGCACGTGGTGCACCCTGCTGAATAACGAACGAGACAATGGCGAAAGCGGGGTGGTAGGGTTTTACAGCCTGACTGGGTCGCAACCACCATGTATATGGCGTAAAAGCCCGTCTTAGTGATTCGCTTCTGCAGGTCGCGTTTCGGGATCAGCCTGTGCATATCCAGCATTTCGCAAGCCGGCATGACACTCAATGGTCGCCATTGTTTTTGGATTGTACTGTGCTTACCATCAGGTACAGTGCAGTCATTTTGCCGTGCTACTATATAAAAAAAAACAAAAGCAACAGCTGCCATCTTGATATCTGTAATCTATATGTAGTTGTCGCTGTCATGCCGGCCTGCAAGCCTCACGGTAGTACCATACATATGATACTGATACGGGTCAAATTAAAAGCTGGTCACTTTGACTGCTTTATCATTCTGCACATGATGTTAGCGAACTTTTCGAGTACAGGCATCCCACCATCTCGCATGGTTAGTCCACGTACCGGGGCTGGTACTGCCATCCACCTCATGTATGGTATGGTAACATAGTTTACTATGTTAACAATCAAGTCGGACATTACAAGTAGTTACGTACCCTAACACTCGGGAAAATGTTTAAAGTATAATGCGCTTGATTATATTATAGTATACGATACCCTCATGTTTATAAATTAGAGATAATTTGCTTCCTTACGATACAGCTGCCGGGTCAAAGGTGAACCGTTTTTTTTTTTCTGTTAGTCTGTTACTCACGGTCACTATTGTACGTACGTTTTATGTTCACAATTATATTGAGTGAATCATTATTTTGTTTATTTAAAACTAGCAATAGCAAAGTATTTTTTCATTGCTACTGATTTTGGATATCATTACTCGTGTCTTTTTAATTTTTTTTTCTAAATGATAAATACTCTTCTGTACTGACTGTTGTTCGTAGCTCCGGAATTTGATCTATCCCTTGGGAAAAATACATACATTTTTCTGGATACAAGGTATTTGATGAACTTATGATAAACTTACATACAACTTTTCATGACGTTGACGTTTGGGCGTGAAAGTGTAACGAACGAACTCACTTTCACATTTATAATATTAGTTAGGATTGTTTAATTGTTGTAAATTGTGGACGTAGGAGATTTCCTACGACGTAGGAGATCTTTAGATTTAAAGATATGACGAGTAGAGACATATAAATAAAGATTTCGGCTTGTCGATGGTTCGGAATATAAAATCTATTTCCAATAATTTTTTCATTGATATACTAAAGCATCAATCTATGATCGAATAAATCAAATCAAGAGATGAAAGCTATGTAACTAGGGAAGTTTTGAGTGTGAAGAAGGTGATCGGATATAGGCGTAAAGGAAGACCGATAAGGGTATGGATGGATTGTGTGAAAAATGATATGCGTCTAAAAGGTGTGAATACTGAGGTGACATCTCCTGCTTAAGTGGGATAAGGGTAAGAAAATGATGATAACTAAAGGTAAACAAAAAGTCGGTTGAGAAACAAAGTAGAAAGGTGCAGCTTAACAGTTTCGTCTCTGCCTATTAATATACGGTAACTTTTTTAATTTTTATTACTAACTAGCGAGCCCGGCAAACGTTGTCCCGCCCTGATTATGAAAAATCCTTGATAAATTATATACTAAAAGGTTCCTCATTAATCACTCTATCCACCGGTGAAAACCGAATGACAATCTGTGACAATTAGTTTTTGAGTCTATCGCGACAGACAGACGCGGAATGGGACTTTGTTTTATACTATGTAATGATAATGATTTAAAATCTATCGTAATGATTTAAAATCTATCGTTATTTTCTAGTATCGGTAGTCATCAAATTATATACCCATACACCTTAACCTAGATACAACTGATGCATACGATTGTATACTATGAATAAAATCAATAACTACACAGGCACATTTACTAGATACCGGTGGTATAGTTTGATATCTATGTCAATCAATGTCGTGGCGTATACAATGACAATGGGTTCTCCCACGGACGATCTTATAAGTATGCTGTGAATATTGCATATTATTAATATCAAGTTACTACTGTATATGATTTGATTTTTTATCGACATGGTAATCAGCATATCTTACTGTTAGAGATTTGTCAAAGCCGCGCTGTGGTACACAATAGTACGACGTTTATTCATTCACTGGAATTGTATAATTACTTTGGGCTAGCGACAACACGCGGCAGAAGCTCTCAAAAGGAAAATAAACCCTGATTTTCGAACATTCTTCGTTGGTGCTCCGCTCTTATTGGTCTTAACGTAATTATAGCCTATAGCCTTCCACGATAATTGAGCTATATAATACTGAATTTTTCAAATCGGACCAGTAGTTCCTGAGATTAGCGTATTCAGCCTAACAAACAACCCTCCAACTTTATAATATTAGTATAGATTTCATGACTGCCAGGGCATAGCACGAGAATTAATTCGCAGATCAATTTTCGGTAACTAGGGGTGTCAAACAAGGCTGTGTGATGGTACCCATCTCTCTTTGCCTTTTCCCTCGTGCGTATGGTGACGGCACTGGGCAGATAAATAGATAAATGTTCATTATTCTGATAATGTTAGTTTAATGGTCAATGATGCCAACAACTCGCAGTGTTTCTTGAATCGTCTTAATGAGTCGTGGCAAAGTTCGGCTTGATCATTAGTTTATCTAAGAATCAAGCGCTCATACTACCTACGCGCGGTGTGACACCAGACCTAGTATCGTTGTCTTTGAATGGCAATCATTGAAGGTAGTACAATCTTTTCAGTGCCTCGGCAGTTTTCTTTGTAATGATAACCGCTTTAAAGCCGAAATTTCCTCACGCCTTAACAAAGCTGTGACACTTTTCGGAAAATTATTTAAAAGAGTTTAGGTCTCTCACGATTTACGATTGCACACTACGATTGCACACTAAGGTCGCTTTGTTTGAAGCAATAATTTTACCTATCTTGTATGCAACTGAGACTTGGTGTCTTTATAAGGGTGATAAAAAACGCCTTAATTATTTCTATATGAGGTGCTTAAGATCAATACTTTGTATAAGATGCCAGCAACGAGTTCCATATTCAGAAGTATTAAGAAAGACGGAGATGTGTGGCATAGACTCCTTGCTTATAAAAGGTGCAAACGTAGGTCAAAGGTTGTACGTAAAACTGCTTAAAGCTGTCTTCTACTCACAGCTGAGGAAAGGGAACCGCACATCTGGAGGTCAGTTATTGCGTTACATGAATGTCTTAAAGCGCAATCTAACTGTATGTGATATACCGTGTTAGGTTCGGGAAGGGCTCACCCAATAGAGATGAAAGGCGTAGCTCTGTTCATAAGGCTGTTACTAATTTTGGAGAAAAAAGAGACTATAAGATCTAAGAGATGCGAAATGCCTTATGGTTAAAACTCGTCCGAAGCCTTCCAACACGTATAATACTGATGGTCGATTATAGCGTTCCCTCTGCAAAAAGACCTTTAAAACAAAATTTGGCTTCCACAGTCATATTTATGCTCACAATATAATATATTAAGGCCTGCCATAGGTTTGAGACAAGTCGTTTTCTATAGTCGACAATTTGTCACGGATCTAGTAATAGGTATATCAATTATATTATTATGTTATATAGAGACTATTTTTGCCTCCTTCGATATATTAGTACATATCGAATTATGCATGTCACAATGTAAATTGAAATCGTTTACAATTGTTTATTAAAATAATAATCACACGAGGAATAAAATCCTAACTAATCTATAAATAGGAAGGTAAGCTAGTTTGCTTATTTTGTTACGTTTTCATGGATTAACTACCGAAGCAATTAGCATCACATATTGCGTACACGTTGTTAGGGCTACAGAAAAGGATTATAAAGGTACCTTTCGTCTAGAATTAATTGTAATTAATCAAAGTTACGTGAGCGAAGCCGCGAGCAACAAACAGTAGATTATAAAAATGCACGTATCGCATACTAATATGAGTATATACTGTGACACTATTTTTTTAGTAATAGAAAAGATTAGGACGTCTGCAATTATGATTAATGTAATAAGTAATTTGTTTAAATCATTATTAATTGTTATTTGCGATAACACATTATCTTTTAAATACGTTATTTGTCTATATTCAAATTAAGTTAATCTCTTCTAAATCGTTTCTCACGTTTTGTTAACCGCTAATGTGTTTATTAAAAATAAATCGGTCGTGAGATGTCGAGGAGAAATTTATAAGACATAATTAAATTCTATTTTTTTTGGTCAGTTTTGTTGGAACTTTATGGATTCTTTGCGGTAAAATATTATCCCATATCGCATATAAATTAATGGAATTCGAATTTTAATATTGATGTATACAAAGAATGTAATTTATGTAGTATGGAATATAACAAGAACTGTATAGGTGTACTAGTAATTGCCCGCGACTCCGCACGCGTTTTTTATGCAGTAATTATTTTCGACTTGTTATTTTCTTTTATTTAAATATAGGTAGGTATATTTTATGTATTACTGATCTATTTTCCAAGGAAACTTGTTTCCCGTGTACAAAACTTCATGAAAATCGATATTTTTTATTGTTCTAGTAGTATTTTTGATAGTTATTGTATTGTGTCAATTGAAAAACGGCATAATTTTATAAAAATCGGCCAATTCGGTTTATTAATGAAATCCTGGTAAAAATTTAACGTCATATTCGCGATTAGTGTCCCTCGTAAAATACGTGACTAAATTTTGGGAAAAAATTAAAAGTTCAAACAAAAGTACAGATTTATTAATATAAATGTACCTTCATCCGATGAAGAATACGTAATATATATTTTATTTATTAATGGTAAGTGATATATAGTAACTGAAACCCTATGACTATCTAAAACCTTAAAAAAATACCATATTGCTGTCTAAGGATATCTAATACAAATGGTCGGAGGACAATGAGGACCAGTTTGCAACGCACCGTGTGTTTGCTTAAAATTATACCGTCCAAATTGATACAGAATAATGTAATAGGTACTGGCAAGATATGGATGACCGCGTTGCAAGGAGATTTTTTTTTTTTCGAACTGACTACGCTATTGACCCAGCAAGGTCTTAACAGCTTCACCGGACGCTTCAAGGAGGTGGTAGGGCGCGCTGAAGGTATTACTAGTTTCAGCATGAATGGGTCGGCTCGCCAGGGGTACTACCAACCACCCTCATAGAAACACTGACGTGAAGTAACAGTGCTTGCATTATTGCGTTTCGCTCAGTCAGAGGGAGCGCCGAAGGCCCACCTCCCTTCCCCTTCCCTCTCCTCTACCTTTCCTTTCCTCTCACCTCCCCCAAACAGGCTGGCAACGCACTTGCCACTCCCTTGGTATTGCTAGTGTCTATGGACGGTGGTGATCACTTAACATCAGGTGACCCACCTTTTCGTTTGCCTCCTAGGATATAGAAAAAGGAGTCGCGACGTTTGGTTTTCTCTGGCGGAAGGAGACTTTTACCCGATGAAGAGTCCACAAAAACCACAGATACATTAAATAATATGTTAATAATGTAACAATTAGTGGTATAAACAGGCTTTTTATTTTATTATTTATTTAATGTAATGGGTCAAGCTTTTACCCGATGAAGAGTCCACAAAAACCACAGATACATTAAATAATATGTTAATAATGTAACAATTAGTGGTATAAACAGGCTTTTTATTTTATTATTTATTTAATGTAATGGGTCAAGAAAAATGTATTCTCTTTGTCCGTATTTCAGGAATCGTCTTCGAGCTCGTCATCACGCCACGGCGAACGCTCCCATCACGTCAAGTCCCACTCCAGGGATCTGGGCAACAGTCCTCTATCTGCAAACACGACAGTGAACAGCTCTAGAGAGTATGAATACACTTGCTTTCTTGTTCTAATTGAAATAAAAACCAAGAGAGAGTATATTTTGTTTTCAAAATCAATAATACGTTAACGATAACAAAATTGTTGTTGTTTTTATGCATCCCAGCAAGTAAATATAATTAACATTGCCTACAAATCGTGATTAATTTGGCTAGGAATTGTAATTAACTTTATTTAGGAACAGTAATTAACTTTTTTTTGTAAATTTAATGAACTTTGTTTTGATAGTGTAATTAACTTTATTTAGGAAGAGTAATCAATTTTATTTAGGAAATGTAGACAACTTTGTTGAGGAAGTGTAATTAACTTTCTTTGAGAAATGTAATCAGCTTTGTTTAGGAAGTGTAATTAACTTTATTACGAAAGTAAACATTGTTTTTGCAGACTAGAAGACTCTCCCCAGAAGAAGATTCTTTCAGGCTTGATCGGTCCGGGCGATTACGCCGGCGCAGTGTACAGCCCTAACGTTTCGTACTCGCTCTCAGATGAATATGGTTCACCGGCATATAGAGGTACTTTAAAAAATATTGCAATTCCTTGCTATAAGGTGATTGATACTTATATGATACTTTCGTGGTCAAATGGCAATTAGAAATTAGGTATGCATAACAAACAAAAACTGGATTTTTGCGAATTATTGGTTGATAAAATAACTTATTCATATGACAAAGGCAAGTGCCCATTTGATTACAGAAATACGAAATTAGGATTTTTTGAAATAAAAAATATCCTTTTTGTATTTCTTTCAGGTCAAGATGGTGACTATAATAATCAAGGTATTTATGGGTATTTATTTAATTATTTTAAATAGTAAAAGTTTTGTAAGACAATCTGTAGTATCGATATCTCGATTGGAATAATAATATTTCAAGTAATTTAATGTATTGTAAAATATTCCAAACGTTACCAATATAAATAAATATTAGGAAATAAAGTAAAACGTATATAAAATAGAATAGTATTTTTAACCGACTTCAAAAAAAGGAGGAGGTTATCAATTCATCTGTATTTTTTTTTTTATGTTTGTTATCTCATAACTTTGGACTGGGTGAACCGATTTTGATTATTCTTTTTTTATTTGAAAGCTGGTACTTCCAGTGTGGTCCCATTTCAATTTGGTACAGTTCCGACAACGGCATCCAGTGCAAAACCGTATAAGTTTCAAATTTGCATTAAGTATGTACACGACAAATAGACGAATAACTCAATATTACGCTAACCGGTTTCGATGATTCATTTTTTATTGAAAAGGATGTACTTCAAGGGTAGTTTGATGAGAGTTTGGTTAGGTTCTGATTATGGGATCCGTGGCAAAGTAAGAAAACTTTCAAGAAACGAGCCTACTCCTTTCTTAAGGGCCGGCAACGCATCTGTGTTTCCTCTCGTGTCGCAATTGTCCATGGGCGGCCGTGATCACTTACCATCAGGTGACCCGTATGTTCGTTTGCCACCAATATTATAAAAAAAACTCTTCAATTCTTAGGAGCCTATTGTGCTTATGTTCGTTGCTGTGTTGCAACATGACGCAAGCATTGTAATTACATTACTTAAGGTGTATAATGTGTGAAGCGATGGTAGCCGAGTTGGTGGTAGAAACTATCGCGGATTACTGAAAAGGTTGCGTTCGTACCAAACGTTACTTATTGTACAACCAATTGAAACCATATCGCATACCATACCGATAGATACCATACCGCAAAAATGCGCATATTTTAATATACTTAAGGCGGAACGGAGTTCGCGGGCACTGCTAGTAAAATATATTTATGTACACTAAAAATGGAAAAATAAAGTAAATTTTCAAAAAAAAGTATTAACCGACTTCAATATCAATCAAAAACCCATAAGGCACTAAAAAGCGGAAAATAAATAGTTTATCAAATTAACCAAATTAAATAAAACATATGAATATGTGTGCTACCTAGAGATGTACTGGAAGTCGGTACCAACCAAAATTTTTGTATTACAGAGACGCGAGAGTGGACTTAAACTTTGTACCTGTAGATGATATGATTTTCGGTTTGGTTGGCACCGACTTCCAATACATCTCTAGGTAGCACACATATTCATATGTTTTATTTTTGATAAACTATTTATTTTCCGCTTTTTAGTGCCTTATGGGTTTTTGATTGATATTGAAGTCGGTTAATACTTTTTTTTGAAAATTTACTTTTGTCATGCTATATCTGTGGCATTAACGAAGGAGACCGATTAAAAAATGTAATTCGAAAACGAAGATAATTAATTTGTGTTCAGACCGAGTTGCTATATGTTTCCCATAAATAGACATATAGCCAAACTTAGGTACATGTTGATTAAGAAATGGACAATCTGATTAAAGTTTTTTTTTTACTTTATTTTTGGCAAGTAACCTTTTAGATTATTACTGCCATAGTCTTTTTTTTTATATCAATAGCAGGCAAACGAACTGTGGGTCACCTGATGCTAAGTGATCAGCACCGTTCATAGACACTACCATACTACACACCTATAGCCACACCAGGGGAGTCGCAAGTGCGTTGCCAACCTGTGTATGGGGGTGGGGCGGGGGAAGGGAAAGGGAGGTGGGCCTCCGGCGCTCTCACTAACCAAGTCTACTAGTAGGCTTGTCGAGTAATTAATAGTATTACAAGTTCTTCTTCCATTCCATTTTGGCAAACAGTCTCTAGTAGACTATTACTGCCAATGTCAAGTGAGTATCGATATTACAAGTTCTTCTTCCATTCCATTTTTGGCAACCAGTCTTCTAGTAGACTATTCCTGCCATTGTCAAGTGAGTATCGATATTACAAGTTTCTTGATATAATTACAATGAACTAACAAGATGGTGGCCATCTTGTTAGAACTTTCCATGAAGTTTTTGTGGCATCTCAGAATTCATGGTCCGT
>MU160523.1:37336-62808 GCA_015888305.1 Antheraea pernyi | reverse complement strand
TTCCATTTTTGGCAACCAGTCTTCTAGTAGACTATTCCTGCCATTGGCAAGTGAGTATCGATATTACAAGTTCTTCTTCCATTCCATTTTTGGCAACCAGCCTTCTAGTAGACTATTACTGCCATTGTCAAGTGAATATCGATATTACAAGTTTCTTGATATAATTTACCCTACAACAAGTATGTAACATTTCATGGTAGGTCAGTTCTGTAGTTACTGCCCCAAAGTGTAACAAACAAACAAACACACATTCACGTTTATTATATTAGTTAGGATTATTTATATTATATGTGCGTAATTATCTAATACTAGTTTGTAACAAACATTCGTTTTCCTCATTATATATATATTTAATTGGATTCATGTAACTATGATTCAGTATTTATATAAATATGTTTGTAATTGGACTATACAATTGTTTTGATTTAATTTATATCTGAAAATGTAATTTGTTGTTATCTCTCGTATAGTAAACCACTAATAACAATATTCCTAATAAATAAATCTACGCTATAGTTAATTTAAAAAAATCTTATTCTGATAAATATTGTATGTGTAAAACAAATATATTAGGATACTGTTCCATATGTCGTGATATTTGTTAATTCGTATGTTACGAATGATAGTGATGATGTCACAAACGAATATAGATGAATGCGACGGCAGCAACGTTTCTGCGAAGGCTGTGGCGGCTATTGCGCACTTGAACAGCAAGATTGAAAGGACAAAGGACCTCATAAGGCTCGAACAGACAATACGTGATGGTGAGATCTTTTTTCCATATCTTATAATCTGAAATTACATGTTAAAGTGACGGAAATTGCACGTATTAATATATTTTCAGTACAAAAAGAGAAAATCGTTCACCGATTGTTACAGTATTTCTGCAGTCAGTCGACATCATAAAATGGTTTAGCATGCTATCGCCCTTACGACATACTGTTTAGCATGCTATCAACCTTACCACATTTACCACATACTGTTTAACATGCTATAATCACATCCACATACGGTTTAGCATGCTATCATCCTAACCACACACTGTTTAACATGCTATCATTCTAATCATGTTGCTAGTTTTTAATATATCATAAAACTGTTGTGTGTTTATTATCTTTGGTGGACATTTAGGGTCATTAATCAATAACTGTATATTTTCAACATCTATTATTAAATTCATGATATGTTGTACAGATAATGTAAACGAATACCTGAAGTTAGCAGCGAACGCGGACAAACAGCAGCTGCAGCGCATTAAAGCCGTTTTCGAGAAGAAGAACCAGAAGAGTGCGCTTTGTATCGCTCAACTACAGAAAAAGCTAGAAGGCTACAATAAAAGAATTAAAAATTGGGAGGTATGTGAATGAGGGATGGGTTTGAGCCATAGCTAAAAGCTATAAAATAGTGAAATAAATACCAGTTCATTAAATTTTACTAATATTTGTGAAAAATGGCTTACGAATATCGCACGCTATGATTGTTTGTTATGGGGTTAGTTCTACTTTTTCTTCCTTCTTTGACTATAAATCCATTTTATTGAAGATTAGCTTTTGCACGTAGTTTTGAAGCCACAATTTTATTAGTCCATTGAAATGATTGCAAGGAACTAGTAATATTCATTACCATTACCTACTCCACAATGGCAAGATAACGTACTAAAAGAATGTACCAAATATCGGTTCTGATATTTTCGATTACTTTATGCTTATTTAAAATATTATGTATGGAAGTGTGAAAATAGTACCAGTGACAGAAGAGTTGAGGAGTAACAGGCTAGCATGGTGTGGGCATATTATGAGAAAAGATGAAAGTTATGTAACTAGAAAAGTTTTGAGTATAAAAATGGACGGACATAGAAGAAGTAGAGGAAGACCGAAAAAGCAGTTGTAAAATTTCGCGCCACATAATGGCATTTCTCTATTACCCTATATATTGTACTAATTATATTTCACTTCTGCCTTATCGCACTTGCCTGTGGTTGTCTGGGAATCTGCACGGCATTACGGACAGTATATGCGAGAGGACGCCACAACCGCAATAATATTGTACAACCGTAATAATATTTTGTAACCGCAATATTATTTTGTAACCGTAATAATATTTTGCAACCGCACAAGAGTAAGGTACCAGTGGATTTTGGGAACAATTATACTTGTGTAAAAGGCTCTTCCATTCCATTTTTGGCAACCAGCCTTCTAGTAGACTATTACTGCCATTGTCAAGTGAATATCGATATTACAAGTTTCTTGATATAATTTACCCTACAACAAGTATGTAACATTTCATGGTAGGTCAGTTCTGTAGTTACTGCCCCAAAGTGTAACAAACAAACAAACACACATTCACGTTTATTATATTAGTTAGGATTATTTATATTATATGTGCGTAATTATCTAATACTAGTTTGTAACAAACATTCGTTTTCCTCATTATATATATATTTAATTGGATTCATGTAACTATGATTCAGTATTTATATAAATATGTTTGTAATTGGACTATACAATTGTTTTGATTTAATTTATATCTGAAAATGTAATTTGTTGTTATCTCTCGTATAGTAAACCACTAATAACAATATTCCTAATAAATAAATCTACGCTATAGTTAATTTAAAAAAATCTTATTCTGATAAATATTGTATGTGTAAAACAAATATATTAGGATACTGTTCCATATGTCGTGATATTTGTTAATTCGTATGTTACGAATGATAGTGATGATGTCACAAACGAATATAGATGAATGCGACGGCAGCAACGTTTCTGCGAAGGCTGTGGCGGCTATTGCGCACTTGAACAGCAAGATTGAAAGGACAAAGGACCTCATAAGGCTCGAACAGACAATACGTGATGGTGAGATCTTTTTTCCATATCTTATAATCTGAAATTACACGTTAAAGTGACGGAAATTGCACGTATTAATATATTTTCAGTACAAAAAGAGAAAATCGTTCACCGATTGTTACAGTATTTCTGCAGTCAGTCGACATCATAAAATGGTTTAGCATGCTATCGCCCTTACGACATACTGTTTAGCATGCTATCAACCTTACCACATTTACCACATACTGTTTAACATGCTATAATCACATCCACATACGGTTTAGCATGCTATCATCCTAACCACACACTGTTTAACATGCTATCATTCTAATCATGTTGCTAGTTTTTAATATATCATAAAACTGTTGTGTGTTTATTATCTTTGGTGGACATTTAGGGTCATTAATCAATAACTGTATATTTTCAACATCTATTATTAAATTCATGATATGTTGTACAGATAATGTAAACGAATACCTGAAGTTAGCAGCGAACGCGGACAAACAGCAGCTGCAGCGCATTAAAGCCGTTTTCGAGAAGAAGAACCAGAAGAGTGCGCTTTGTATCGCTCAACTACAGAAAAAGCTAGAAGGCTACAATAAAAGAATAAAAAATTGGGAGGTATGTGAATGAGGGCTGGGTTTAAGCCAAAACTAAAAGCTATAACATAGTGAAATAAATACCAGTTCATTAAATTTTACTAATATTTGTGAAAAATGGCTTACGAATATCGCACGCTATGATTGTTTGTTATGGGGTTAGTTCTACTTTTTCTTCCTTCTTTGACTATAAATCCATTTTATTGAAGATTAGCTTTTGCACGTAGTTTTGAAGCCACAATTTTATTAGTTCATTGAAATGATTGCAAGGAACTAGTAATATTCATTACCATTACCTACTCCACAATGGCAATATAACGTACTAAAAGAATGTACAAAATATCGGTTCTGATATTTTCGATTACTTTATGCTTATTTAAAATATTATGTATGGAAGTGTGAAAATAGTACCAGTGACAGAAGAGTTGAGGAGTAACAGGCTAGCATGGTGTGGGCATATTATGAGAAAAGATGAAAGTTATGTAACTAGAAAAGTTTTGAGTATAAAAATGGACGGACATAGAAGAAGTAGAGGAAGACCGAAAAAGCAGTTGTAAAATTTCGCGCCACATAATGGCATTTCTCTATTACCCTATATATTGTACTAATTATATTTCACTTCTGCCTTATCGCACTTGCCTGTGGTTGTCTGGGAATCTGCACGGCATTACGGACAGTATATGCGAGAGGACGCCACAACCGCAATAATATTGTACAACCGTAATAATATTTTGTAACCGCAATATTATTTTGTAACCGTAATAATATTTTGCAACCGCACAAGAGTAAGGTACCAGTGGATTTTGGGAACAATTATACTTGTGTAAAAGGCGTGAATACTAAGATGACATCTTACAGGGGAGAGAGGAAAAAGAAAACATGTTGTGCTTACCCTATTTTGGTGGGATAAGGATAAGAAGATGATGATATATGTAATAATATACTTACAGCAACATGGAACAAGCGGTCAGGCTCACCGGCAGCCGAGAGAAGTCTTGCGGGATATGGGACAAGGTTTGAAGTTAGTATTTTTTATTAATTGACTTCAAAAAGGACGGGGTTCTCGATTTTTTTTTAATGTTTGTTACCTCGGAACTTTGCGATTTATAAACGATTTTCGAAAATTAAAATTTTCGTGGACATGGGATATTTTCAAACGGGTCCCATTTTAATTTCATTAACATTGGACTTTGGATTTTCGAAATATACCAGGGAACTATTACAAATCAAATGGAAATGTACAGTAATTGCGATATTGGTAGGTTTATTATAATCTGCTAGGCAACTAACTATCTAAGTATTTAACTAATGTCGAAGACGTTTCGGTAATTTGTTGTTAAACCTGATGTATAACGTTTTTTTTTTCTTGCTTTGTTTTATATCATAGGAAGTAAACGAACAGGTGAATCACCTGATGTTAAGTGATCACCACCGTCTATAGACACTAACATCACCAGGGGACTCGCAAGTGCGTTGCCTGCCTGTGTTTGGGGCGAGGGGAGGGGAGGTGGTTCTCCGGCGCTGTCACTGACCGAACGAAACGCAACAAAGCCAGCACTGTTACTTAACGCCGGTTGTCTATGAGAGGGTGGTAGTACCCCGGGCGAGTCGACTCATTCATACTGAAACCAGTAACACCTTCAGCCTGGCTTTACCATTATAGACAGACGTGGTCCAAGATAGTAAACACGCTATACCTAATAAGTTATACTTAGAACTTGACGTACATGTGCCGGAACACACCGACAGGTGCTTGGCGACAGCCTTTCATCTTGAGGGTTGTAGCTAGGTATGCGGACTTAGACAAGGCCCTACTACCGTGGTGTGTGTGGATTTATTGCGATGTATGCCTTCGCCGATAGCTCCAGCTCAAAGAATTCGAACCTAAGTCAATCGACACGGAGTTCATGGAGCCATTATCCCTTGAACTATCGCTGAAGCTATATTATTGGTTTCGATACGAATGGGTCGGCTTGCGCGGGGTGGTACCACCCTCTCATAATAAACCGACGTGAAGTAACAGTGCTTGCATTGTTGCGTTTCGTTAGGTCAGTGAGAGCACCGGAGGCCCACCTCACCTCAAACTTCCTTCCCTTTCCCCCAAATACAAGCTGGCAACGCACTTTCAACTCCCCTGGTGTTGTTAGTGTCTATGGACGGCGGGATCACTTAAAATCAGGTGACGTACCTGTTTGTTTGTCTGCTATGACATAGAAAAAATATCAGTGTAATTTATTATTTTTATGCATAGATATTTATTAATTTAATAGAATTTAATCGTTTAACAGAAATGTGGGCGGGAACATACGAGACGGCATCACGGGCCTCGGCGGCAGTGTCATGGCGGCTCCGAGGGAGTTCGCGCATCTGTTCTCCCGGTCCAACAGGTTCGGATCCGCGGACAACATCGCCCAATTAGCCGGTCTGTATCATTTAAATTTATTTTAATTCTATCGATATACAAACATCGATGTAATCGAATCGAATCTTGATAGTAAATGTAGTGCCACCTAAAGCTAGGTTTTAGTGTTTTATCGATATCTCACAACAGTCACAGTTCAGTTCCTTATCGTGCTTCGCTTTGTCGATAATCCATAGAAATTATTAAGAATCATTACCCTTTGATTTTATCGATATAAAAACATCGATATAATCAAGTCGAATTCTGATAGTAAATGTAGTGTCGCCTAAAGCTAAGCTTTCGTGGTTTATCGATATCTCACAACTGTCACTGTTCACTTCGTTATTGTGCTTTGCTTTGTCGATTATCGATGGAAATTATTAAGAAATAAGATAACGTCGAGTATAGCTGTCTACACTGATGTAGACATTGTCACTCGCATTAGAGTTCCCTTGTATTTTTTTGTAATTGTTTCAACATGAGCTATTTATCGATATATATATACATATACAAATAAATACAAGGAAATTGAAATCGAGTTTACCTTTAAAGTTGATCAATGTCCAATATAAAATCGTTTGATACAAGTACATCCATAAATTACGTTTTACGTTACGGGATAGAAAGAAGTAAAAGAAAATGGGACAAGAAGGAAAGTTTAATAATGCCAAAAAAATGTAACTGAGATCACATGTATAAATCTAAAGTATTAAAATTTTAAACTTGAACGGAAAAGAAACTCTACAGTATATAGTTTATTTTTGATTTTACGCAAAACTTGGTAATAACTTTTGCTCACGGCTTCACTCGCATTGATATAGGCTTGACCTATTTGTTGGGGACAGCATTTTTTTCTGGATGAAAGGCACATTAGGTCCTTTTCTTTAGTCCCGACAACGTGTATACAAAATTACATGACAATAGTTTGAGTAAACGTAGCAAACAAACTTACATTCTCATTTATAATATTACCAAGGACATGTAAATGATTTTGGAAGTGCCGTTTGGATTTAGTTACTTATATATTTAACAATTTATAAAGTATATGACATCATACCAATAGAGGAGTTCATTTTAAGCGGAGGTAGGGTTCTGTGCTTGGTACTATATGTTTCAACAACTCATATATGTATGAATAGTTAGCTTAGGTTAGCTCCACGGGTCGCGGCATCACCCTCCAGCTGTTGCCCCTTGTCCCCAACGACGGCTGGAGGTGTTTTCTATGCAGGATTTTCCCCGCTCAAAAAAAAAAAAACTCCACGGAGGAGGCCTGGCGGCGCCTGTTTGACGCTGGACCACCCGCTTGGGGCGACACGATGAAGTCCAACGAGATCTCATGTCGCCCCAACCTAAGCGGAAGGTAAGAAGGAAAAAAAAGATACGTCGGGAATAAGATGTATCAGGCAACAGCCCAAGCCGCGGTGTGACGTGCACCCTTGAGCTAGTTGTCAAATAAAATCAGCTGAGTGTCTGAAGCGCTCCCCTTAGTAGTCCGGTGAAGCTGTTAAGATCTTGCTAGGTCAATAGCGTAGTCAGTTCGAAAAAAAAGCGGAGGGAGAGCTGTTGTGATTTTTATTAATTATGAAATTAGTATGACGTGATTTATGGATAACACCTTAAGTTTAATATTATACCCTATAATATAAAATGGTTATTTATCATGAGATCGATAAATGTTATATTGTTTTATGTCGTGTATTATGTACATCTAGTAACAGATATTGTGTATTTTGTCTCGCAGAGAACACACAGGGTCCTTGTGAGTATGTGACGTGTATATGTAGAGAGCTCGTAAATAACTTCATTATATTATATTCTTCATTATAACAATCATTTTTTACTAATAGATCACGCAGTATTTGACTCTTTTATCACATCCTTGTAGATGATAACTCTTATAACAAAAATAATAAATCATTAACGTTTATATATCTCGTTTTCTCGTTGAATCAAATAGAGAATTTATTAAAAATTGAAGGTTTATATACAAAAACTCCTGACCCCTTACAATTTTTTATCTTTTTATTTATATATTAAGTATGGTAATACAATATAAGAACAAATGATAAAAGACAAACATGACAAGTTTTAGATATCTGAGCAGTACACAAGATAGTTAATATTTCGGAAATAAATTAAAAACTAAAGCCCGTCCAAAATTAAGTGTTGTTCTATTGTCAAAAAAAAACTGTAATTCGCACCTGGGAATAAAAATTCAAAAATACGTACTGTAAAGGACTATTTTTAACCGTCTATTCACCTCTGCAAAACCGTTTGCATGAATCTTGGGAGAAATGATAACAGTTTTGCAAGAGCATTCTAGTGATTTTAGTGGATAAAATCTACTGATAAACGTGCAGTTGATACAAATTTGTGAGAAAAATCATCTGAATTAAGGGACAATCTCTTCATCTCGCAACAGGATTTCAAACTAAAATATACCAATGTATTTCACTTAAGACTATCATTAGTTGCCGCGACGAATTAAGTAAATATAGACGGTGTTATTCCAAAAAAGTTAAATACGTATTGAATACTTGTTTTAAAAAGGTTTCGTATTAAATGCACCGCGCTCGCTGAATGTTCGCCATCTTGCTCTTTTGTCTCGCTTTGGTAACGTTAGGTTACACTTGCGAAAAAGGATAGCGCGAACTAGCCTCGGACGAGCGCGGTGCATTTAATTCGGAAGCTTTTTAAAGCAAGTATTACGTATATACGTATTTAACTTTGTGTAATAACACCGAGGATGTCTTTTCCGTTCACTGTTTTTTTTAATCATTTGTAACAGCATTTAGATAAATATTAACGCAATATATTCTAAAATAGTGAAAAAATAAATTTACTCAAAAAACGTTCTTCCTGTCTAAGCCGCCATTTTATATAAATCATTATATTATATTAGTTTTCTTTTACGCTTCACTTTTTATCTAGTACTTACTATTACCGATCTCGGATCTGTCTTGTCTGCACTGAACTGTATGTGATTTAGAGTAGAACCTTCCCCCAATACATTTCAATCCTATTTAGAAATGTCTGTCTGCCTGTCTAACTGCCTGACTGTTTGTATAAACACGCATCACTACTAAAGTACTGGGTTCACAATAAAACCTCATATAAGAAAATCATAAAGCATATCCTCGGGAGTAACTTATTCATTGTTGCATTAAAATCGGTCCACTCTATCAAAAGTTATTGTAATTGTAATGGCGCCGCGACTTAAGTAGAAGAGAAAAGTAGATAAAAATGGACTAAATACGTTCAGATAACTTTATTAGTCATTGTTTTGTACATCGGGTTCCACGTGGACGAAGTCGCGGGCACAGCTAGTATTAAATAATAAACTAAAAAGCGATTATTAGATAAAATAAGATGCGAGGTTTCCGTCCATACTGCTTTCAAGGTTACGATATTGTTCGAGATAAGGCTTAGTGGCACAGATAATATATGTCGTTTGTGAAAACGTGACGTCACATGTCTCCTTCAAGTCGCAGACGCATGTATTAATTACACTACGTTTTCTTTTACGCCGAATGTATTGTTTTGTAACTTGTTCGACTGTTGTACTACTTTCCTCATATAAAAGACCGTATTATTATTAGTAGATATTTTGGAAATATCACCTTTTTTTTGAGTAAATTCATTATTCTTACTTTAAGGTACATGGTTATTTAACATCAGGCGAAAATGTGGTCAAGGGCTAATATCTATTATGTATAAAGAAAAACGAGTGTGCTTTAGACCACACGACTGGAGTAAATATATACGTAAATATAGACGTCATGTTTTTATATAATTTATATAAATAAACATATAGATATAAGTATTTAAATTTATTATGGGTTTTTATTGATAATACGAAACGTAACTCTCGCTCTTTCTATCTTTATTTATATCGTCCTCTCAACTTCCGTTCGCCTCGCTCGATCACACGTTTTCGTAACGCTCACGTCACGCATTCACCTGCTTACTCCGCAAGTCAAGCGTGCGTAAAGAAGTTTTACTTAAAAAAAAAACAATTTTATTTGTATAACATAAAAATATATATTTAAAGTTTTAATTAAAACATATGTCTAACTTAATTTTTATTACAATATCGCTTGTGCAAATACTTAATTTTGTATATTGAATATTTGTTTTTATAAATACAAACGAGGGTTAAATATCTCATGCACACTTATTATTCTACAAGATATTATGTACGTGCATATTGTAATCTAAAGTCGCGTAAAAGAAATCGTTTCTTATCACGCTTATGTTAGAAGTGTTCATGTAATGCATAGATTTTATTAGGTAGATAGTCTCGGAAAATGTTTACACAAGCTCGTATACTGTGAATATTTAAATTTCTATGTTTTCGTAGAGATCTGTGTGTTTAGTGTGTGTTTCTTTGTTCGTATTTCATGGACCGTTATAATAATGCTGTTCAAAAAATGCAAGCGTTGTCGGAGAAAATGTAAATATTTTTGTGTTCACACATCAAACAATAATCATGTTATATAGGTTATGTTACCCGCATTCATCTTTTGTTCTATATATATCTTATATTCTATGTATTAAGAAATTCTTGGGAAGGTACTGGTAATTTGAAAAAAAAAGTAATGATTTTCAAACATTATGTTACAAATTCGACATTATTAGAAATAATAAAGCAAACAGTACTAGCTTTTACACGTGACTTCGCTCGCGTTGATGTTGGTTCGATATACCTTATTGGTCTTCGTATGCGAACTATCAAAATTTTATGATGTTCGGTTAAGTAAGGAGTTTAGGCGTGAAAATGTAAGAAGCTGACATTCACATTTATTAATAAGGTTGTTGAGTATTTATGAAATACTAATTTCCTGACTTGATGCACTATGAAAATAGAAAATAATAAGTTATCAAAAGTTACGTAGTTGCGCTAGGCTTACTCTATTTACTAATACCTGATACAGAATAGCTGTTACCCGCAAATTCAGCCGCGTGAATCTTTGCATTTTTTTAAATATTTAATCTAAATGTATGCGTGGAACGTTTTCGGTAATGGATAGTTCTTTAGTTTATTATATTTACACGAAACCCTAAACTTCTTTTTGCCAGACGAAAAGTGGTAGCGGTAAACACTGTGTCGGTTACAGTGTTCAAAACATCTATTCTCGTCCGATCACCGAAGTTAAGTCACGTCGGGCGCGGTCAGTAGTTGGATGGGTGACCGCCCGGGAACACCATGTGACGTTGTATTTTTTTTTAAATTAAAATGTTTCCATCTCATACAAAAGTTTCACTTTCATCATGGGCCTCTACGATATACCTGTTTTCTTTTTTTCTAAAATAAGATAAATTTCAAACTAAATTCAATTTTATTTACCTGGCATATAGATTTTGCTAATATGAACGGTTTTAATTGAAATTTATTTCAATATATCAATGAATAGCTGACCCGGCCACGCGTTGCTGCGTTGTTCATAATTGTTGTTGGTAATATGACCTATAATCGATATAAATTATGATTTAAATATTTTTTTTATATAAAAAAATACTTTTTGTGGCTTAAATATAAAAGTTAGACATATGCAGTCGCTGACTTTTTTGTAGGCATTAACAAGCTCTACAATATTTTACTAGATCTCAATAATATATCTCTCATCGTTAAGGCAGCGTTCGTAAGAAACGTTTTCGTTCGACCGTTTTTTCTCTGAATTACATTGCAAATCCGACTACCACAAAGAAGTCTTTTCATTTTTCAGGTTAATATATAGCCTATGACACTCACGAATAACGTGGCTTTCTATTGGTAAAAGAATTTTCAAAATCGGTTTAGTAGATCCAGATATTACCCGCTACAACGTCACAAACACACAAACTTTACCACTTTATGATATTAGTATAGATAAATGTTAGATAGACCTCATGAATTTTTATTTCCGGGAACTTGAAGTATGATGTATGTATGAATGTGATGTGTGATATACTGTTAATATTTTTATTATCTTTATAGTTCATACATTCTCTTTATGTATATTTTTATCTCTTTGTTATTTGCGAAGTGACGTAGCTTATTTTCCCAATATTATAATTAAGTTTATTATTAATAGAAGTAGTCACAACCGTGTCCATGTAGCGGTAATCAGTTGCTAGTTTTTTTCACCAAACTAGAATAATGTAGTCAAAATGCCTTTGAAGAATTTGTTGCCCTCCTTGTTGTTGTTGAAATTTTTATTTGCGGGAACTAGCAGTATGATGTATGGATGTGGTGTGTGAAATTTTAATATTTTTATTATCTTTATAGGTCATACATTGTCTTTATATAGTTTTTGTATTTTCATCTCTTTGTTATTTGAGAAGTGAAATTAGTAGCTTAGTTTCCCAACATTTTAATTAATAGAAGTAGAGTCACAACCGTGTCATGTAGCGGTAATCAGTTGTTAGTTTTTGTCACCAAACTAGAATAATGTAGAGGATATTGTAATATAGAATTTTATAAAATAACCTGTGATATTTTATTGACAAAAGTCAATTACATACATCTGTAGTTCTATTTTCATATCATTTGTTTTTAGTCTTAGCTGCACATAAATACTAAATTTTTAGTGCATTTTTCGATTAACTTAGTACATTCTAATTTGTGTGTTACCTAGAAAGTTTATAGGTTATTAATTATTTATCAAAATAACTATGTAATAATTTATGCATTCGAAAACATTTTATGTACATTATATTTATTAAGATGAATAAAAATAATATACATATGAATTGCAAACGCTTTCCACATTTATTGTATGTATAAAGAGCGTATAAATGTGAATCGTTTCGCTTATCATGCCGTTTCGTTCTTGCACGCTAGCCCCACCTCACGCGGAACTGAGAGGTAAATAAACGCTGTGTACTAGGTTTTTATAGCTGTACAATTAACAAGGTTTTTTTAATGTTGGTTTAATGTGTTAGTGAGTTAATATTGATTTTTTGTGTATAATTATTATATAAGAGCTTTATTACGGTACATTATGATATAAATATATGGTATAAATATGATTTTTTATAATTTTCTCACAGATATTATTTTGAGTTATGTTTTTTAAAATAATGTTTTGTCTTCTGTTTAACAAGGGTTTTTAAGATTTAGTAATAAACGTAGAAATTGTTTAAATATAATTCTAACATATACTTTTGATAGTACTAAATACATTTTAATTCCTATTTAAATATATTAAGTTTATACTAATATTGAAAGAAAACTAATATTTCATCTGTTTATTTCTAAATTAACCAATAGTTGTAATTTTATCAGCGTATTCTTCAAAATATTGAAAGAATCTAACAGTCCACCTGATGCTAAGTGGTCACTGCAATCTGAGCTATGATTTAATGAGCTACTCATTATAACTGGCCTCAAAACGACCAAATTCTTAACTGAGGTCAGTAATGGGGCTACAGTCTTCATCAATGTTTTTCGACGCTCTGAACACCATAGTCGGTCTTGAAGTTATTACATGAAATTGTGATCAAACGCTAAAACCTGTAAAGTATTCAAAAAACAAAATTTAACATTTATTTATCTTTAATCTGTTTCGATGTTATATTTATAATATAATACGTAATTAGTAGCAGGGAATAATTACTTCGGACTAACGCTAACCCGCAGCGGAAGCTCTCAAATGGGGAAAAAATCCCCGATTTTGAAACATTCCTCTTTGTTGCTTCACTCCTATTGGTCTTAGCGTGATGATATATAGTCTATAAATCCTCAATAAATGAGCTATCTAACACTGAAAGAATTCGGATTAGTAGTTTAGCGCTGTAGTTTAGCTGAGATTAGCGCGTTCAACCAAACAAACTAACCCTCCAACTTTATAATATTAGTATAAATTTCTGTTTTGAATATCTATAATCAGAGCAGTCGAAAAGTTTAGGCGAAGACTAATTTTGAATGGCTTGTGTCGTTACGTTCTCATTATTCTGAATAATGTTATCGCGTATACGTATTGAGTTTTGCTACAACGCGGCAGCGAACGCGTCCTCGGAAGGTTCGAGAGCGTCGGAGGCGGGCGAGCCCGGCGCGCCCCGCGGCTCGACTCTGCCCCGCGCGGCTACCTCGCCCGGACCTAAATACTCCCCGGACGCGTCGCCTAGTTCCTCCGTCACTAGCGAAGGCGCCCCGTACGTACTATTTTTCGTACTAATTCATAAGGTCTATATAGCCTTAGTTCCGAAAGTGGTCCTGATGGACCCCCATCGATGTTTACGTTGGCGTGACAAAGAAATGGGGGGTTCACAATTCGTAAGCGGGGGCTACAAAAATTTATCTGCTTTCAATAGTGAAGATCTAAAATGACTTCACCTATCAATGTAGGCAGATAATATTTTAAGAAGCTCAGCGACTCTTACTTGTAAAAACTTACATATTCCATATTCAATACGCAACGCATTTTTTCATAGTTACATTCATAGTAGTCACATGTTTTGTCGAGTTTTGAGAATATGGTAGAAATGTAAATGCAGGGGGTCCACCGAAACCGGCTAAATTTGAAAGTGGTATTTGAGAAACAAGGTCTGGGATCCTCGTTCCCAGAGTGGTCCAGGTGGACCCCAATCGACGTGTGTCTACATTAGCGTGAGAAAAAAATGAGGGTTCACAATTCGTAAGCGGGGGTCTAACAGAATTTATCTGCTTTCAATAGCGAACAACTAAAATGACTTCACCTATCAATGTAGGTAGGCAAATAATATTTTAAGAGGCTCAACGGCTGTTACTTGTAAAAACTTACATATTCCATATTCAATACGCAATGCAAATTTCCACAGTTAGATTCATAGTCTTCACATTTTTTGTCGAATTTTGAGAATATGGTAGAAATGTAGCTGCAGGGCGCTCACCGAAACCTGCTAAATTTGAATGTGCTATTTGAGAAACAAGGTCTGGAAACCTGTGATCTATAGTTTTAGGTATGTTGACTATATGTTTAGGAGTGTTGATGCCTTGTACTCTTGCAAATGAACCGTAGCTTTTGTGATGAGATTATAACATGGCAATGTTTTTAAACTTACCTGGCGAAACACCGGAGTTGAAAATGTATCACCAAGCACCTATTGGTGTATTACGCGTCTGCACTTGAGAGCCAGTCCCTTTAAAACCTCATATAAGAAAATCATAAAGCATATCCTCGGGAGTAACTTAGTCATTGTTGCATTAAAATCGGTCCACTCTATCAAAAGTTATTGTAATTGTAATGGCGCCGCGACTTAAGTAGAAGAGAAAAGTAGATAAAAATGGACTAAATACGTTCAGATAACTTTATTAGTCATTGTTTTGTACATCGGGTTCCACGTGGACGAAGTCGCGGGCACAGCTAGTATTAAATAATAAACTAAAAAGCGATTATTAGATAAAATAAGATGCGAGGTTTCCGTCCATACTGCTTTCAAGGTTACGATATTGTTCGAGATAATGCTTAGTGTCACAGATAATATAATATGTCGTTTGTAAAAACGTGACGTCACATGTCTCCTTCAAGTCGCAGACGCATGTATTAATTACACTACGTTTTCTTTTACGCCGAATGTATTGTTTTGTAACTTGTTCGACTGTTGTACAACTTTCCTCGTATAAAAGACCGTATTATTATTAGTAGATATTTTGGAAATATCACCTTTTTTTGAGTAAATTCATTATTCTTACTTTAAGGTACATGGTTATTTAACATCAGGCGAAAATGTGGTCAAGGGCTAATATCTATTATGTATAAAGAAAAACGAGTGTGCTTTAGACCACACGACTGGAGTAAATATATACGTAAATATAGACGTCATGTTTTTATATAATTTATATAAATAAACATATAGATATAAGTATTTAAATTTATTATGGGTTTTTATTGATAATACGAAACGTAACTCTCGCTCTTTCTATCTTTACTTATATCGTCTTCTCAACTTCCGTTCGCCTCGCTCGATCACACGTTTTCGTAACGCTCTCGTCACGCATTCACCTGCTTACTCCGCAAGTCAAGCGTGCGTAAAAAGTTTTACTTTAAAAAAAACAATTTTATCTGTATAACATAAAAATATATATTTAAAGTTTTAATTAAAACATATTTCTAACTTAATTTTTATTACAATATCACTTGTGCAAATACTAAATATTCTATATTGAATATTTGTTTTTTTTAACTACATACGAGGGTTAAATATCTCATGCACACTTATTATTCTACAAGATATTATGTACGTGTATATTGTAATCTAAAGACGCGTAAAAGAAATCTTTTCTTATCACACTTATGTTAGAAGTGTTCATGTAATGCATAGATTTTATTAGGTAGAGATAGTCTCGGAAAATGTTTACACAAGCTCGTATACTGTGAATATTTAAATTTCTATGTTTTCGTAGAGATCTGTGTGTTTAGTGTGTGTTTCTTTGTTCGTATTTCATGGACCGTTATATTAATGCTGTTCAAAAAATGCAAGCGTTGTCGGAGAAAATGTAAATATTTTTGTGTTCACACATCAAACAATAAACATGTTATATAGGTTATGTTACCCGCATTCATCTTTTGTTCTATATATATATCTTATATTCTATGTATTAAGAAATTCTTGGGAAGGTACTGGTAATTTGAAAAAAAAAAGTAATGATTTTCAAACATTATGTTACAAATTCGACATTATTAGAAATAATAAAGCAAATAGTACTAGCTTTTACACGTGACTTCGCTCGCGTTGATGTTGGTTCGATATACCTTATTGGTCTTCGTATGCAAACTATCAAAATTTTATGATGTTCGGTTAAGTAAGGAGTTTAGGCGTGAAAATGTAAGAAGCTGACATTCACATTTATTAATAAGGTTGTTGAGTATTTATGAAATACTAATTTCCTGACTTGATGCACTATGAAAATAGAAAATAATAAGTTATCAAAAGTTACGTAGTTGCGCTAGGCTTACTCTATTTACTAATACCTGATACAGAATAGCTGTTACCCGCAAATTCAGCCGCGTGAATCTTTGCATTTTTTTAAATATTTAATCTAAATGTATGCGTGGAACGTTTTCGGGTCTGGATAGTTCTTTAGTTTATTATGTTTGCACGAAACCCTAAACTTCTTTTTGCCAGACGAAAAGTGGTAGCGGTAAACACTGTGTCGGTTACAGTGTTCAAAACATCTATTCTCGTCCGATCACCGAAGTTAAGTCACGTCGGGCGCGGTCAGTAGTTGGATGGGTGACCGCCCGGGAACACCATGTGACGTTGTATTTTTTTTTAAATTAAAATGTTTCCATCTCATACAAAAGTTTCACTTTCATCATGGGCCTCTACGATATACCTGTTTTCTTTTTTTCTAAAATAAGATAAATTTCAAACTAAATTCAATTTTATTTACCTGGCATATAGATTTTGCTAATATGAACGGTTTTAATTGAAATTTATTTCAATATATCAATGAATAGCTGACACGGCCACGCGTTGCTGCGTTGTTCATAATTGTTGTTGATAATATGACCAATAATCGATATCGATTTAAATATTTTTTTTATATAAAAAAATACTTTTTGTGGCTTAAATATAAAAGTTAGACATATGCAGTCGCTGACTTTTTTGTAGGCATTAACAAGCTCTACAATATTTTACTAGATCTCAATAATATATCTCTCATCGTTAAGGCAGCGTTCGTAAGAAACGTTTTCGTTCGACCGTTTTTTCTCTGAATTACATTGCAAATCCGACTACCACAAAGAAGTCTTTTCATTTTTCAGGTTAATATATAGCCTATGACACTCACGAATAACGTGGCTTTCTATTGGTAAAAGAATTTTCAAAATCGGTTTAGTAGATCCAGATATTACCCGCTACAACGTCACAAACACACAAACTTTACCACTTTATGATATTAGTATAGATAAATGTTAGATAGACCTCATGAATTTTTATTTCCGGGAACTTGAAGTATGATGTATGTATGAATGTGATGTGTGATATACTGTTAATATTTTTATTATCTTTATAGTTCATACATTCTCTTTATGTATATTTTTATCTCTTTGTTATTTGCGAAGTGACGTAGCTTATTTTCCCAATATTATAATTAAGTTTATTATTAATAGAAGTAGTCACAACCGTGTCCATGTAGCGGTAATCAGTTGCTAGTTTTTTTCACCAAACTAGAATAATGTAGTGGATATTGTAATATAGAATTTTATAAAATAACCTGTGATATTTTATTGACAAAAGACATTGACGAACATCTGTAGTTCTATTTTCATATCATATGTTTTTAGTCTTAGCTGCACATAAATACTAAATTTTTAGTGCATTTTTCGTTTAAATTAGTATATTCTAATTTGTGTATTACCTAGAAAGTTTATAGGTTATTAATTATTTATCAAAATAACTATGTAATAATTTATGCATTCGAAAACATTTTATGTACATTATATTTATTAAGATGAATAAAAATAATATACATATGAATTGCAAACGCTTTCCACATTTATTGTATGTATAAAGAGCGTATAAATGTGAATCGTTTCGCTTATCATGCCGTTTCGTTCTTGCACGCTAGCCCCACCTCACGCGGAACTGAGAGGTAAATAAACGCTGTGTACTAGGTTTACAATAGCTGTACAATTAACAAGGTTTTTTTAATGTTGGTTTAATGTGTTAGTGATTTAATATTGATTTTTTGTGTATAATTATTATATAAGAGCTTTATTACAGTATATTATGCTTTATAAATATGATTTTTTATAATCTTCTCACAGATATTATTTTGAGTTGTTTTTTTTTTAATAATATTTTAACTTCTGTTTAACAAGGGTTTTTAAAGTTATGTTTTTTTAAATAATGTTTTGTCTTCTGTTTAACAAGGGTTTTTAAGATTTAGTAATAAACGTAGAAATTGTTTAAATATAATTCTAACATATACTTTTGATAGTACTAAATACATTTTAATTCCTATTTAAATATATTAAGTTTATACTAATATTGAAAGAAAACTAATATTTCATCTGTTTATTTCTAAATTAACCAATAGTTGTAATTTTATCAGCGTATTCTTCAAAATATTGAAAGAATCTAACAGTCCACCTGATGTTAAGGGGTCACTGCAATCTGTAGCTAATTATAACTGGCCTCAAAACGACCAAATTCTTAACTGAGGTCAGTAATGGGGCTACAGTCTTCATCAATGTTTTTCGACGCTCCGAACACAATAGTCATAAATTAGGTCTTGAAGTTATTACATGAAATTGTGATCAAACGCTAAAACCTGTAAAGTATTCAAAAAACAAAATTTAACATTTATTTATCTTTAATCTGTTTCGATGTTATATTTATAATATAATACGTAATTAGTAGCAGGGAATAATTACTTCGGACTAACGCTAACCCGCAGCGGAAGCTCTCAAATGGGGAAAAAATCCCCGATTTTGAAACATTCCTCTTTGTTGCTTCACTCCTATTGGTCTTAGCGTGATGATATATAGTCTATAAATCCTCAATAAATGAGCTATCTAACACTGAAAGAATTCGGATTAGTAGTTTAGCGCTGTAGTTTAGCTGAGATTAGCGCGTTCAACCAAACAAACTAACCCTCCAACTTTATAATATTAGTATAAATTTCTGTTTTGAATATCTATAATCAGAGCAGTCGAAAAGTTTAGGCGAAGACTAATTTTGAATGGCTTGTGTCGTTACGTTCTCATTATTCTGAATAATGTTATCGCGTATACGTATTGAGTTTTGCTACAACGCGGCAGCGAACGCGTCCTCGGAAGGTTCGAGAGCGTCGGAGGCGGGCGAGCCCGGCGCGCCCCGCGGCTCGACTCTGCCCCGCGCGGCTACCTCGCCCGGACCTAAATACTCCCCGGACGCGTCGCCTAGTTCCTCCGTCACTAGCGAAGGCGCCCCGTACGTACTATTTTTCGTACTAATTCATAAGATCTATATAGATTCTTAGTTCCCAGAGTGGTCCAGGTGGACCCCAATCGACGTGTGTCTACATTAGCGTGAGAAAAAAATGAGGGTTCACAATTCGTAAGCGGGGGTCTAACAGAATTTATCTGCTTTCAATAGCGAACAACTAAAATGACTTCTCCTATCAATGTAGGTAGGCAAATAATATTTTAAGAGGCTCAACGGCTGTTACTTGTAAAAACTTACATATTCCATATTCAATACGCAATGCAAATTTCCACAGTTAGATTCATAGTCTTCACATTTTTTGTCGAATTTTGAGAATATGGTAGAAATGTAGCTGCAGGGCGCTCACCGAAACCTGCTAAATTTGAATGTGCTATTTGAGAAACAAGGTCTGGAAACCTGTGATCTATAGTTTTAGGTATGTTGACTATATGTTTAGGAGTGTTGATGCCTTGTACTCTTGCAAATGAGCCGTAGCTTTTGTGATGAGATTATAACATGGCAATGTTTTTAAACTTACCTGGCGAAACGCCGGAGTTGAAAATTTATCGCCAATCACCTATTGGTGTATTACGCGTCTGCACTTGAGAGCCAGTCCCTTTAGGTTTAACATGTTAACCGTTTTGGATCACATCGTCGTTTGCCATCAGATGAGATTATGGAGAAACCTAAAACCTATAAAAAGTATTTTAAAAAAATGTTAAAATATTAGAAGCTGACCTTAGAAGCGAACCTCTTTTTATCACGCTTTTATTAGCTTCACCTGTATGTATGTATGTAACCGACCCCTTTGAGGTCGTTTTTGTTCTACTTTGAACGATCATATTTAATTCAAACTTTGCACACCTGTCAAAGGTCGATGACGCCAGCGAGAAGCTGGATGTGCTGATCCCGAAACGCGAACCGCAGAAGCGAATCACTATGACGGGCTTTTTCGCCATATACATGGTGGTTGCGACCCAGTCGGGCTGTAAAACTCTACCACCCCGCTTTCGCCATTGCCTCGTTCGTTATTCAGCAGAGTGCACCTTGTGCAGGTGAGGTTGACTTGGATGTCTCAAGTCTTAGATGTTATTCGACACCCCTTACACCCCAAAAATGTCATCTTTAACATTCGTTCTATGGATATGTTTCCTTTTATATTTTTGTACGAAAAGTATGTCCGAAGTTAATCGATAACTCGCTATTGAAACTGAAACCTAAATCATAATTCATTGGGTTACGTTCTGAAAAATATAATAGCTTTAGCGTGGCTCTACCACCTAAAAGACCTCATCTATATTACAGTAAGAAATTGGTATCTAGTTCATCCTTTTACGCAAACTATGGCATGTGCATCGATCAGTCTTTGTAAGAGTGCTTAGGTTTTATTACACAATGCAGGAGGATCATACGAAACAATAAACTAGACCAAATAGTATTTGCTTAAAGTTAAAAATATATATACCCTTTGACATAATAGATATCCGACGCAGCCGGGCACTAACAATATCTCGGAATCAACATTCACGATAAAACCCATACTGAACGAGCTGCGAGAGAGACGGGAGGACTACGAACGGATGTCGGAGAAAATAGATGCGCTCAAGGTAAAAATTAACTTCTTCTTGATCTTCTTTCATACACATTCCTTTATCACCTGTTATCTTAGTATTCATACCTTCTATATACATAACTCTACACCTCGTCGTGCGCGTACGTCTCCCTCTACTTCTATATCAATCCTTTACACTGAACACTCTTCTAATAGATTCTTTCATTAATACTATTTCATACTTTATTTGACAGAATCGTTACTAATCTTATCTATTCTAATTATGTCACTCTTAATATTCCCATATCCACCACATGCGATCTTACTGTCATCCATCTGTTTCTTTGTCTAGCACTCGAATCTATAGGTATATTTCGAGAGATCTTACATGTTTGTCTGTTTACAGTTTACACTATTCAATTATATATGCCTAACGTAGAATTAATAATGGTACCCATAATAATAAAGTTAAGGTATATTATCGCCGAAATAATATTATGGTCTACACTAAATAATTATATAATTCATGGTTTATATAGCACATATTGCTAGAAACACGGTGCAAGTAATTACTTACATCGTATTCTGCATGCTAAAAATTCACAAAAGGAAAGAAAAGTGAATTGAAAATACATACGCAAATGTGCATAAGTGCTAAAAAATACGAAGTAGATGTTGTATTCTTATGCCAACATTTTGCATAAAAAATTATTGGATATTTATTAAAAGTGTGCTTTTCTAGAACTTATCACAAGAGGTGTCGTTTCTATCGGCGGCGTTACAAGAGGAGCGATTCAAAACGGAACGGTTGGAGGAACAAATCAATGATCTCACAGAATTACACCAGAACGAGGTATTATTGTTTTTTTTATTGTAGCACGGCAAAGTGACTGCATTGTGCCTGATGGTAAGCACAGTACAATCCAAAAACAACGGCAACCACCGAGTGATACACTATCCATGGCCGGTCGCCGCTGTCATGCCGGCCAGCGAGAAGCTGGATGTGCTGATCCCGAAACGCGAACCGCAGAAGCGAATCACTATGACGGGCTTTTTCGCCATATACATGGTGGTTGCGACCCAGTCGGGCTGTAAAACTCTACCACCCCGCTTTCGCCATTGCCTCGTTCGTTATTCAGCAGAGTGCACCTTGTGCAGGTGAGGTTGACTTGGATGTCTCAAGTCTTAGATGTTATTCGACACCCCTTACACCCCAAAAATGTCATCTTTAACATTCGTTCTATGGATATGTTTCCTTTTATATTTTTGTACGAAAAGTATGTCCGAAGTTAATCGATAACTCGCTATTGAAACTGAAACCTAAATCATAATTCATTGGGTTACGTTCTGAAAAATACCCAATTTACCAAGACTGTTAATCTAAATATTAACCGAACCTGTTAATGTAAGTGTTTACCGAACCTGTTAATGTAAATATTTACCGAACCTGTTAATTTAAATATTTACCAAACCTGTTAATTTAAATGCTTACAACACCTGTCTATGTAAATATTTCTGTTTTGATATTTTTTTTAAAGAAATTACAATTTTATAGGTAGAAAATTTAAAGCAAGCACTCACAGACGTAGAAGAGAAGGTGCAGTATCAGAGTGAAGAACGAATACGAGACATACACGAAGCTCTCGATCTCTGTCAGACAAAAGTGAGTCTATTATTTAACTAAGTTGCAGCGGTAAATGTACTGACCAACTTTATTGCATACACACAAACGATGGACAAGTTTAATGAAAATAGAATAATATTTTTTTAATACAGTATATTTTTTAGCATTTGTTCATAAAGTAGCACTGTAACTTATTGACACGAGATGGCTCGGGCAGTCTAAGGAAACATGATGTTCGGAACTCACCAAACAATTTTGCAAATGTATCTGTTGTATTTTTTATTTATTCAATTTTTTTTGTTAGAATATAGTCAATCATTTCATATTTGTAAATATGATGATATTTTTAACCTTTGTACATGTACAAGGGGCGGCAGAACGGGGGTTCTATAGTGGACGTATCGTTTGCTTCCCCGTCTGTCGCACGCCGTGTCGGAGGGGGGGGGGGGGTGGGGGGGGGGGGGGCGAGTAGTAAAAATGTAAAATTTTGCGTGTCTTATTTTGTGAAAGGTCCCTTACGTTAAATGACTATGTCTCTTAAGATAGTAAAGACGCTAAGACTCTAAAAGTATTGGTGAATATTAGGTTTCTTGTTTTATTAAAAAAATATGTTTATACATTTTATATGAAACGGAACGGTTGGAGGAACAAATCAATGATCTCACAGAATTACACCAGAACGAGGTATTATTCTCATCTTTCACAGTCGTTCTATGGATATGTTTTCTTTTATATTTTTGTACGAAACGTATGTCCGGTTAATCGATAACTCGCTATTGAAACTGAAACCTAAACCATAATTCATTGGGTTACGTTCTGAAAAAATACCCAATTTACCAAGCCTGTTAGTCTAAATATTAACCGAACCTGTTAATGTAAATGTTTACCGAACCTGTCAATGTAAATACTAATCGAACCTGTTAATGTAAATGTTAACCGAACCTGCTAATGTAAATATTTACCGAACCTGTTAATTTAAATATTTACCAAACCTGTTAATTTAAATGCTTACAACACCTGTCTATGTAAATATTTCTGTTTTGATATTTTTTTTAAAGAAATTACAATTTTATAGGTAGAAAATTTAAAGCAAGCACTCACAGACGTAGAAGAGAAGGTGCAGTATCAGAGTGAAGAACGAATACGAGACATACACGAAGCTCTCGATCTCTGTCAGACAAAAGTGAGTTTATTATTTAACTAAGTTGCATCGGTAAATGTACTGACCAACTTTATTGCATACACACAAACGATGGACAAGTTTAATGAAAATAGAATAATATTTTTTTAATACAGTATATTTTTTAGCATTTGTTCATAAAGTAGCACTGTAACTTATTTACACGAGATGGCTCGGGCAGTCTAAGGAAACATGATGTTCGGAACTCACCAAACAATTTTGCAAATTTATCTGTTGTATTTTTTATTTATTCAATTTTTTTTGTTAGAATATAGTCAATCATTTCATATTTGTAAATATGATGATATTTTTAACCTTTGTACATGTACAAGGGATGATCTAACGTCCGTGATGCAATATTGTTAGGGGGGAGGTCGCAGAAAAAGTAATCAAGTATGACGAAGAGGGGGGCAGGGGGGAGGAGTAGTAAAAATGTAAAATTTTGCGTGTCGTATTTTGCGAAAGGTCCCTTACGTTAAATGACTGTCTCTTAAGATATGACGAAGAGGGGGCATGGGGGGGGGGGCGAGTAGTAAAAATGTAAAATTTTGCGTGTCTTATTTTGTGAAAGGTCCCTTACGTTAAATGACTATGTCTCTTAAGATAGTAAAGACGCTAAGACTCTAAAAGTATTGGTGAATATTAGGTTTCTTGTTTTATTAAAAAAATATGTTTATACATTTTATATGAAAGTTTTTATCCAGAAACTAAATTCCACAAGTACACTTAACCTCATAGTCATAGTCAAACCTGGAGTGTGTTAATTTGAATGTACAATGCAATTAATTAATATAAAAATCCACTGCCATGAACTCAATGAACTCTGAAACTACACGACCGATCTTCATGGAACGTAACGCATTTATGTATAATTTTGTCCAACTTGACTGATAGGATAATTTATATATCGATTATTGGTCTCAATATTTTGACGTGATAACGACTTATAAATCGATTCCGTCCGGCTGCACGCACTGCACGCGCATGCTACATTGTCACGTTCCGCCTGAACGCTCGGTGCAAGTGAGAGCGCGGAACAAGCGATAGAGTGGAGCTATCGGCCCAAGCGTTCGGCTTGTATAGCATCTATCTACATATATACCTAGTCTTGCCATAAATGAGCCAAAATGAGAAAACTCAATGCATAATCATACAAAAATGACAGATTCCAAATTCAAATGTAATATTTTGTTTATTTTCAATTGTAACTGTATTTATGGCCAGACTAAGTATAGAATAATTCAGTTCATAAAAGTATGCGATTTTTCATCAATGTTTTCTTATGACGTTTATCACGTGAAATTATCGTCCGTAAACCGACTTTACAGACGACTAATTTTTTAAAATTACAAATGAAATGTTTGTCAATGTGTATGTTGTAGATAAGTAAGTTGGAGCAGTGGATGGCGGGCGGGG
>MU160523.1:17522-32439 GCA_015888305.1 Antheraea pernyi | reverse complement strand
AATTATCATTTTCGAGTGGAGAAATATCCAAATCTATTACATTTACAATGGGATTATAATAACTAGAGTAAGATACGAAATGTTAGATTATCTTTCTCGCTCTGTTCTTTCTATTCCCGCTCCCCGTTGAACGTTTAACGCAACAGTGCTTTCGTACCCCCCTCCATGGTAGCGTTAAACGTTCAACGCAACCTTGTTGGAGAAGTTGCATTAGAAGTTTCACTTCAATAACAAATTAAAAGTAATTCTGTTACGTTATCACGAATCCTTGAACCGATCGAAATAATATTTGGCATAGAGGTAGCCAGAGACCCGTAGAAGGAGGAAACACCTTGTAATTTAATATAATATTTGATAATATATCTGTATTGTATAATATAAACAGTGTATCGTTTGAAAAGTAATGTATCGGTATGCATGTAGTCTCAGAAAATAACCCGATGAGGGATTTAGGTTGCATTATATTATATATCAACTAGCGAGCGGGGCGGACGATGTCCTGCCTTGATAATAAAAAAAATATCTAAAATTTAACCGCAGCGCCACCTACCGGGTCCAATCTAAACCATTCTCGGATCCACTGGAACACGCACTCAAAATTTCATCAAAATCGGTCCAGCCGTTTAGGAGGGGTTCAGGTGACATACAGACGTACAGAAGAAATTTATATATAAAGATTAAAAGAAAATAAACACACTACAAACGTATTTCATTTACAAACAAAATTACATCACAGAGGATTGGAAGTAGAATGGTGAGAAATTAACAGACTATGCAATCGTATACGATTTTTTTTCTATCAACTGAAAAAGATATAATGTCGGTTTTAGTATAATAAGCTAAGTTATTTAAAAGAACCTTATGTCGCTAATTTTACTTGTATAATTTAGGCAATTTATGGGCTGGGTCCCTCGAGTTACGAGTAATGTATTATTTTGTTACAAACTCCTTTGTAATACTGAATAGTTAGAAATTTTGATACATACGATTATATGAGAAGCGGTAAATTATCTCGAATAATGGTCTTTTTTTGTTTGCAAGATCAGTGATAAATTATTATGTTCTTTGTTTTTTACTCAATGGCATTGTTCAACTTTATTTCCCGTGTTTGTAGATAGAAAAGCGCCGTAGATGATTTAGTGACCGGGGTCTAAAAATACGAAAATTGCAGGTTCTGTGGCCAGTTTCAAACGATTTAGATGTATATAATTAAACGACTACAAAACACATTAGAACGCCCTTGGTCACATAGTTAGATATTTACTCGGTGTTAGATTGTCCTAATACTTCAAACACCATTGCCTTTTTGATTTTGAGCTGTTCCCTGATGGATCTTCGAAAGCCAAACTCCAATGCGAATTAAAATGGGGCCTCCTTCAAAATATCCCCTTTCTAAATCAGAAACAATTTTCCAAATCGTTTTATAAATACCAGATTTCTAAACATTAAAAAAATGGTTGTAGTTTTTTAGTATAAACTTTCTCCTTTTTGATGTCGGTTAAAACTGGGGTTACTTAGAGAATACACACAAACATAATTTTTATATAGGGGGCTCACGAGATATATCTAATGTCTTCAGTGATTGAAGTATTGATATATCGGTTCTATCCATTATAACATGTCAGGGTTAGCACAAAACAACAAATGGAGTCAGACAAACAATGTTGTATTTCTGTATTCCATAGTTTTTATTGTCTGTTTAAAATAGTTATAAATCAAAAAAATAAATCTGAAAAATAATTATTCTCATTATTTTTTTCTACGATAAAATAGTGAAAGCAATCGATTAATGATCGAAAACTCATATCGATACGATATTGACAGCCGGCGAGTAATGAATCAATACCGTTCGAAAAATTGATCACTTTGAGAAAAATTACAATCACGGCTGTTTTTTTTTTTAATTAACCGTATCCACATGTTTCACGTGAACGCGTGTACGTAGATCACAAAAGTTTTGATTTGCTCATTACCAGATTCCTACGTGTAATTTACATGTTGTCACCACTGTAATAAAAAAGAAATCTGTTTCATTTCATGATGCTCGGTCGCCATATTTGATAATTAATATTTCTATATCTGTTCCGTAATTCACTAAATCTTCCAAAGATAGACCACTATTCGGGTGTTTTTTGTTATAAAACTGATAACTACATACTCATTATTTTCGTTTATATAATTCATATGACCAATCGAAATCTTAACTAATCGTGTACACGGGCCTAAACATAACAAAGTAAATATGTTCGTGTGCTTTTCGAAAATGATCGAGTAAGTTACGAAATATTTTAAATAAAGAGAAACGTTATACGATTGAATAAATTCATTAGAAAAAAGAAGGCATATTGTGGGTAAAATTGTTTAATAAAAAATTATTGAAAGGCAAGCGAATGCATAAATGTGTAATATTTTGGAGAGATAGTATTTTGTAAGAATTAAAAACGAACTTTATTGTAACGTAAACGTAGATTTCAAATAGATTTTGAATTTGCCCACAATTTGCATTTAGTGTGTCGTTATTTGCACACGCTGTATATAATATAGAAATGTCGGTATTCGTTGCCATCACAATGTACAGCTTTTTAAATACACTTGTGCTTACGATATTATTTTTAACTGATAATAGCTTCATAGCTCGAAACAATGTAGTTTTGTCGATGTTTAATGAAAATATTTAGTGAATCTAAAATTGCTGGTAAATATTTTTGTGATTTTTTTTTAATTACTCGTTCACAGTTTCGTATATATTGTTATATTACAATGTAAAATAGTATGTCGCAATAAAATATCGTGCTAAGCAATATAATTATGTGTTATAGTTTTTTTACAAGTGTTAAGCTCAAATAATGTATTAAATTTATTCATTAAAATAATCTATTCATGTAAATTTGCCGCGAATATAATTGATAAATTCTAATTGATAAATAACATTACTCATGATACTGTAAACAGCGATAAAAGTGAAAATAAAAAATATATTCGTAGCAATTATACTTATAGCAATATTCTATGGGAATGGTTTTTTTATACATTTTTACTTAAAACTGTCAATACATTTACTATTTAAATTTTGTACAAGAATCTAGAATTGGATACTCCTATAGAGGTAATATTACTTAATGCTTTATATAATAGCTCTTCTAGTATAAAAGTTAAAACCGTCTTCAACATTTTCGATTAACTAGCAATTAAATATCTGAAGTATGATATACAATTAATAATATAGATAGAACATTCCAAATATATTGCAAATAATTCTAAAAATCAATAGATGATTCTAGAAACTGGGAAGTTTTACTAATTACTAAATATAATTCAATTTTGATAACTTAATATTTTACAACATTATAAAACAATTCATAATATAGCATTATAACATATTATATGCAGGGCTCAACTATTTAGAGGTCTAAGTTCTAAACATGTATGAACAAAATTTTATCTATGTCCGATATTACAATTAAATCGGTAAGAACGCGTATCAAGTTTCCCGTGTTGTATCGAATCTAAATTAATTTAAATCTATCGCTTACTAAATACCATCCAACGTCAAAAGAATCAATGTACAAAAATGTTTTCGATTGTGGTTTATGTGTATATTTTGTAAATATTTTATTATTGGGGATTCGAAGGTGGATTATGTAAGAATTATTTATTAATTACAAGTATGTCATTGAATTGGAAAATTATATTTTTAGCGACATTATCTGTATTAAAATGTAATAATTTTGTTATAATTGGTCTCATCTGTATCTTACGTTTATTGTTTTGATTGTATTACAATAAAATGTAAATGTTTAATTCGCCGATTATGGTTTGTAATAAATCATCACAAATTTATTGAATTTCGTGTTTAATTTCCTCTAATCCGAAATCCAGAGTCCTCAATAGCTAAGGTGTTACTACAACATTTAGTAAGGACCTTTATTTGCGTCAGAGATATGCAAAAGCAATTTCCACTATTTAAATTATTTTTATCAGGGATTGAATCAGAAATTCTGTTCACAATATATGGCAATAATGTAAGTGAAACTTAAGCTTTTGCTCGCAGTTTCGCTCGTGTTAATATATATATAGGAAATTTAACCCTAGAGAGATAACCTACGTTACTTACGTTATTACTTACTACGTTACGCTACTGTCAAGCTTATGTTTGTACCGAGAAAAAGTGCTTGTGTAAGTAATTAATGTTTAAAATTACAATACTCTAGTTAGGTTAGGTTAGTATTCTGTTTATAATCCAGTTAAAATTGATAACAAATCACTAGTGCACAATTATATAGCATTATTACAATTGAAATCGGTATTGCATTTGAGAAAATAGCATCTAAATGTAATGTAAGTGATTTAATGTTTAATTATCTTTAAATTATTTTTATCAGGGATTGAATCAGAAATTCTGTTCACAATATATGGCAATAATGTAAGTGAAACTTAAGCTTTTGCTCGCAGTTTCGCTAGTGTTAATATATATATAGGTATTTAACCCTAGAAAGATAACCTACGTTACTTACGTTACTACTTACTACGTTACGTTACGCTACTGTCAAACTTATGTTTGTACCGAGAAAAAGTGCTTGTGTAAATAATTAATGTTTAATATTACAATACTCTAGTTAGGTTAGTAAAAGTTCTTGGAAGTGTCATATATGTTTTAATAAGATACCAAAGGGTGATAATTCTGAAACACCTATACGGCCGGAAAATATATCCGAAGATAACTCTGAATCGGACAACAATGAAAATTGCAATGTAACAACTAGAGAAAAACCAACCCGATCAAGAACCAAAACGACGAAATCTGAGCTACAGACAGAAACTCGAACGTCTTCTTATATTACTACGGAGAAACTTCGAGATATTTTCAGGACCGAATTCCAGGAAGTGCTCTGTAGTTTTAGAACAGAAAACAACGCCCAATATCAAGAGATTAGGAATCTTATAGGTGATTTTGAAAAATCCATTACATACTTCAACGAAGAATTTGAATAAATAAGAAATGAATATATATCCCAAAAATCAATTCTTCAAATCAAATCAAACTTCTACGCAGTAACAACCAGGATATTCGCTAAATTGAAAATTTTAGATCAACAATCTAGGGGAGCGAATGTTGAAATTTTAGATCAACAATCTAGGGGAGCGAATGTTGAAATTTTAGATCAACAATCTAGGGGAGCGAATGTTGAAATTTTAGATCAACAATCTAGGCGAGCGAATGTTGAAATTTTAGATCAACAATCTAGAGGAGCGAATGTTGAAATTTTAGATCAACAATCTAGGAGAGCGAATGTTGAAATTTTAGATCAACAATCTAGGGGAGCGAATGTTGAAATTTTAGATCAACAATCTAGGGGAGCGAATGTTGAAATTCATTGCTTACCCGAAAATAAAAATTAAAATTTGCTCAAAACGATGCAACAAATTTTATACAAACATTAAGTGTCCCTTAAAAGGCAGTGACATGCACTACTGTTCTAGAATTGTAAAGCTCAATCGTAACAGTCTACGTCCAAGTTCAGTTTTAAAATTAAGTAATTCTCGACTTAGAGATACTTTTCTAGCTAGCGTCCTTCAGTTTAACAAGAAAAATCCAACTGAGAAGAAAAGTCATCTGGGAATAGGTACGGAAAAATAGTCCTATATACGTGGCCGAACATTTGTCATCTGAAAATAAACAATTGCACCCTGTAGCACGCATTAAAGCTAAAGAAATCAACTATAAATTTATATGGGTACGAGATGGAAGAGTTTTCATGAGGATATCAGAAGACAAATTATGTGTTCGTTCGTGATACTCGAGTACTCGATCGACTAGTTTATATTATTTTATATCCTCATTGTATCTGTATATATTAATTTAATTCTTGCTTTTAAATAATATGCTTTGGATCTGTATGTAACAAAATTTTTAGGTTTAAATTATTATTATCAAAACGTAAGGGGCTTGCGAACAAATGCCATCATCATCATCATCAGCCTGTAAGAGACCCACTGCAGGGCAATAAGCCTCTTCCCGAAGGAAGGTATGGGCGTAATCACCATGCCTGCCCACGACGTATTGGCGATTTCAAACTTTGTGAAATCCACAGTTCTATATTTTTCCCACATACAGTAGTACTTCAGAACATTTCTCAGATTCAGGTTTCCTCACGATGTTTTCCATCACCGTCAGCAGATAGTGTTACCAATTTAAATTAGTAAATGTACGCGAATTCCGAAAAATTCGTTGGTACATGCCGGGGTTCGAACCTGCGGACATCGAAATAATATTCCACCGGTCAAACCACTAGGCCACCACGAATTCACGACAAAAACCATAGCTTTCTTCAATAATATTCTATGCTGTAGTTACGATATCATTTGTTTAACTGAGACAAATTTAAATAACACTGTCTTTGATTCTGAGCTCTTTGACGATCGTTACTGGATTTATAGGCGTGATCGCGAAACTAGTGGACTGTATGAACATCAAGATGGAGGGGATTCTCTTGTTACCGTTTCTAAACGATACCAGTCTTAGACGTTTGTATGATATAGAATCTAACTGTGAAGATATTTGGGTTAATATACAGATACAAAAAAAAATGGTATTGCTACTGATGTTAGTTTCTCTTGAGTTTATCTTTAACCGCCGGTGAAGAGGACAGTATTAGAACACTTTGTTGACAACACAAATAAAGCACTTGATACTCTATTACATTCTAGTATAATCATAGTTGGAGATTTTAATCAAAGTAAGATTCATTGGAACAAGTTAAGCGATAATGGTATTGATTCAAATGCTAACATCACGATGCTATTAGATTTTCTATCCTTGAATTCTCTGGAACAGTATAATAACGTCTGTAATCATCAAGGGAAAATTTTGGATCTAATCTGTAGTCAGATTCCAATCACAGACTTACAAAAGTGCGACCCTTTATCTATAATAGATAATTACCATACACCACTAACCTTTTCCTTACCAATTTCTCATTTTACAGAAGTTCTGGAATGTAATGAAGAAGCTAGATATTGTTTTTTTAAAGGAGACTATGACTAAATTATTAAAGAGTTACAGGGTATTTGCTGGATAGTGTCTGTTTTTTATAACTTTATACACCAAATTATCACCAAACATGTGTCAAAAACAAAACCTGTCAGAAGCAAGTATCCTAAATGGTTTACTCAAAATCTCATAAAACTTTTAAGAGAAAAGTATAAATATAGGATGAAAATTTGTAAATTTAACAAAAATCCGCGCGACTTTGTTTCCTTCGAATTATTGAAGTCTAGATGTAATTCTCTTCAAGAAACGTGTTACAAAACGTATATTAATCGTCTAGAATCAACTCTTAAATCGAATCCAAAATTCTTATGGTCGTTCGTTACGAGTAAGCGGACTAAGAAAAGTTCCTACCTCGCCGAAATGTCGCATAACAATATGAATACTTCGAAAGGTCCTGAAGTTTGTAATTTATTCGCAACACACTAAATGTACAAATCCCCAGAAGAATGATTATTCTAATAAATTGTCTTATACCAGTAATTATCTGAACTCAGTGTCGACTAATATTGGTGAATTCCAAAAAGCGTTAAGAAGACTGGATGTTTTTAAAAGTGTCGGAGCCGATGGTATACCAGCAATTTTTGCTAGTAAGTGTTCGGATTCATTAGCTTTTCCATTAACATTAATTTACAATAGGTCCTTTAGAGAAGGTGTCTTTCCGATAGCTTGGAAGGAAGCTCTAGTTGTACCCCTACATAAAAGCGATAAAGATAATCTCATTTCGAATTATAGGCCTATTTCTATTTTACCTACATTTGCTAAGGTTATGGAAAAGATAATATTTCCTTTGCTATTTTCACACCTTAAACAAATTCTCAACAACACGAATTTGTCGAAGCTCGTTCTACCTGCACTAATCTAGTAAGTTTAGTAGTTTAGTGCCACACCATTGATTCACAGCAATGTGCAGATGTACACAGATTTCAGTAATGCGTTTGATCATGTATCTCACAATATTTTAATAAATAAGTTGCGAGCTTGCGGAATTGGAGAAAAACTGTTGGACTGGTTTGAATCTTATTTGACAGGTAGGCGATCACGCGTTGTCATAAATGCTTTTCGTCTGACTTTTTCAACATCAAACCAGGTGTCCCACAGGGTTCTCATTTGGGTCCCCTGTTGTTTAATATATTTATTAATGATGCCCAATGTTTTCAACATTCCAAATTTTTTCTATTCGCTGCTGACTTAAAAGTCTTCAAAACTATCGAGTCGTCTAATGATTTCTGTTTATTACAAGAAGATCTAGACTGTTTGATGAATTGATGCTTGAATAACGAGATGGATCTTAATGTTGATGAATGTTGCTATGTCAGTTTCTCACGTAAAAAAATAAAAACTTTAAGATCATACACGGCACAACACTGAAAACTTCAAATTCAATTCGGCACCTAGGGATAGTGCTTGACTCTAAGCTACAGTCTAACAAACATATAGATTTAATCGCTTTCAAAGAAACGCTTTCAGAATATTGGGATTTGTACTGAGGAATCGCAAAGTTTAGACATTCTCAGACCAAAATCTTGCTTTACAACGTGCTCTTGTTAGATCAGGGCTGGAATATTGTAGTGTGATTTGTAACCCAAATTACGATGTATATATAAGTCGCTTAATAGAAAGCGTACAGAAAAGATTCCTTTAGCACTTAATATACAGTTGTAATGTAACTAATAAACTCAAAAGCTATTCCGATCGATTAAAATATTTTATAATGATCACCCTTAAAGGTCGACGAGAACTTTTAGACAGGGTATTTTTATTTAATTTGGTAAATAGCATCTTGGATGTGCCACTAATACTATCGCAAGTGTGTATTACGTTACCTTCTCGGATACCTCGATCAGGTAATTACAAACTATTCTATGAAAAACGATCTCACACGAATTTGGGCCACTTCTCTCCATAACATAGACTAATGAGACTATATAACGTTGCATCTAAGAGTACTACAAGTAACACTGATATTTTCTTCGAAACCATTACGGATATTAAGAAATCATATGCTCTTAATGATTAAACAATGAAACCGATTATGATAACCAATATACACTTGTTCAGTTTTTTTAATCATTTTTATCATTTTAATATTATATAATTCTTGAATTCTTTATGTGTTCATTTATAATTAATTGTATTACTTCATATTTAAATTTTTAACTGGTTAATTATTTAAATTATATTATGCACTAATAATTTTTATAAGCATGTCATAGCCTGTAAATAGGGTCATATCTAGCAAAAATGTTGAACTGTACATTTTACTGTATTTTAATAACATGTACTGATGATGACTCTGTTGGTAACCTAAATAAATACGTCGTAGTGGCGCCTGCGCCGGAAATATATTGCTGTATTTTTTTGTCCTTTGCGTGTGTTTGCACGTCCTTCTCAGTCAACTCAGTCTTTCTACTATAGTATATTATCTATGACTCAGTCGTCGCTTTGCCCTTTCACGGGACGACTGTTTCCATGTTGTAAGGTACTATAATTTTATTTATATGACGAGTCTGTGCGCTCGCGAGGCGTATGGTTATCTTTTGTGAAACTTTTGAGTTAATTAATATTGCAGATGTAACGATTCAAAGCCTATTTGTAAATGTTTTTTATTTGTTTTTAGGAACGATATATTATGTATGCATTATAGCACATAGGAAAACGTTGGTCGAAAATGAAATTTACGCTTTATGCTTTATATAGCTATGGTATCAAACAAACCGAATTCCGCCAAGACGGTTTGTTTATTATCACCGTATGATGAGGAAGGTGTCCTAAATCCAGTAACTGGTATGCTCAAAATAATTATGTATTATCTAGTCAAAGGAGATGTGGACACTTTCGGCCATATGTGCTTTTCGATTTCATATTCAAGAAAAACGAATAGGTAGCCAATGATCTTTTATGGCATATTGAACATAAGTTTTGTCAACTCTTATATGATACACTACCACAATGGCATGTCAAAACATGACAAGCCCTTGAATAGAAGAGAATATATGAATAAACTCAGTACACAACTAGCTACGCCATGAATGACAGAGAAACTAGAGACTTCTACTTTGCCGCGACATGTTCTATCATCGATAATATTATTCGAGAACCTCATTCAGAAATTCACAGGTTCGTACAATACAAGAAGAGGATCCACCACGGTATCGGTCAAGAGAAGACGGTACTTTACTGCTAAAAATAAAATAATGTCAACCTATACTAAGTACAAATGAACCTTTTGTGGTAGTAAAAATTAGGTTTGCCATAAGTAAATTTTTAAATAAAAAAAAAATATGACAGATAGTTTTTAGCTGATTATATTATAGTCAAACATCTTATAAGAAAAAACTCTTATTTTCATAAGATCATTATAAGTGATTTTGTTCTTGAAGGATAACCTCGCAGTATCTTCTCGGAGCACGCGGGGAAACCGCATCAGGGAAACCCTCTGGCGGTGGCTTCTTCTCTGACTGCAACACAGCCAAGTCAATTTTTTCGAGGGAAACTTATGAATGTTTCGCCTCTGTGGTCTCTATTCAATCTCGTTCTCTTTTATGTTAACGAGTTCCCTTATCGCGTTTAACTAATCTTGAGCTATCTGTTGTATGAGTGTGGTCGGGCGGTCTAGCATGTAGCGGCGCTATCCCACTTAGGTGGAGGTGCGGCGATGCGTCCGCCTTGTTGAATAGTCTTGTTGCCAAACGTCTGATAAATTCTTCAAGGCTTTCCATTTGTAGATCGCGCGCAATTGTTTTGTTACTCACTTATCGTGGCGCCGATACAATGAGCCTCAATGCGGCGTTTTGGAGTTGTTGTAGTTTTGCCTGCATTGCAGGAGCGAGCAAACCGTACCACGCAGGGGCCGCATATGTCAGCCTTGATCTGACGTAAGTTTTGTAGAGGCCTATTTTCGTTCGTAGCGGCAGTCTCGACTTTAGGACCGACTATAACGCCCTCTTTGCGGCTCTAGCTTTCGCAAGGGCAGCTGCCGCCTGTGGCCTAAATGTGAGGTTACGGTCGATTACTATTCCTAAGTAGTTTACTTTGTGTTTCCATGCGGTCGGCTCTCCTTGTAATATGAGTTTCGGCGGTTGTCTCTTTGCCATGCGTGTAATAATTGTTTGTGTTTTCTTCACATTAATATTGAGCCTCCATTTGTCGAACCACTTTGGGAGGGCATCCAGAGTGGGCTGGAGGAGCGACGCGGCTCTATTCCGGTTTATTGACGTGCTTAGGAAGGCAGTGTCATCGGCAAATAGCGCCAATTCGGCTGACCCTTTTACGGGGATGTCATCTGTGTACAATGCGTACAATAGGGGTGACAGGCAACTACCCTGTGGCACCCCCGTTTGTAGGTGTATTATGGTTGAGTTGGTTCCCTCTACTCTCACCATAGCTTTTATGTTGGTTAAAAAAGACTTAATAAGCATGTAGAGGCGGTCGTCTATGTCCGTGGTTGTCGCGAGCTTATAGAGAAGGCCCTCGTGCCATACACGATCAAAGGCCTTCTCTATGTCGAGGAGTACCGCTGCCACGTACCCCTTCTTCGCATGGCATTTCTGGATAATATCTACGACTCAAGACAGTTTCAGGGTTGTTGTGTGGCCCTCTCTAAACTTAAACTGCTCGGGTCGTAGCTTAATTACGCACGTTAGCACGAGCTTCTCAAATGTTTTCGCCATAGTATTTAGCAGCGTAATATGGCGATAACTCGTAGGATCTTGTAGGTTTTTGCCCTGTTTAGGGATCATAACGATTATGCCCGTTTTCCAGCTGTCTGGGTAATGGCCTGTCCGGAGTATGCCATTGTAGAGGCGCGTGAGAGCCGCTACTGTACGCGGCGGGAAGTGGCGTAACATTACGTTAGATATTTTATCAACACCCGGGGCTTTCCTTGGATTTAGCGTTCTCAGTGCTCTCTGTACCATGCGAGGCGTGACAAAATATCTCGGCTGGTTCCTGGTGTTAGAGGTGCTCACGTCAGAAGGATAGTTATTCACAAATTGATATATCACAAGGTCGTGATGGGTATCTTTTGCGGGCAGTGATCTTGACTGCTCCTCTAGTGTCTTTGCAAATATATTCGCTCTCTCTTGCGCCACGAAGTAAAGTTGTCCTTGCGATAGAAGAGGGCGTATCGGTTGGGGAGTTGCCGTCAGGGCCCGGCATACTCTGTGAACCGACGGGACGCTTTCCGCCGCTTCTTCGATGTACGCTTGCCACGATTGGCTAGCGTGGGTGTCTAACTGTATTTTGATATCCTCAATTAATGCGTTTAGCTGCGTTTTCAGAAAGGGACATCTAGATCGCTGCCATGACCTCCGTAGTCTCCTTTTCTCTAATATGTCTCTAATGTCTTTTAAGCGCTGCGGTAATTCTGGGAGCTTTCGGTCTGTAGTGACCGACTGAGAGGACTGCTCGGTGGCAGCTTGTATTTTCGCAGTCAACTCTGCGGTCAGTACCACTCCACATCTTGTGGCGTTGAAGGATAAGGCTGTCGATGTTTGTTATTTTTTCGTAGAGGTCTACTCATTTGGTTTTCAATTATTTGAAATAAACAAATTAAAGTAAAAATGTATTTTATTTTCAATAGTTTTAAATATCTCTTTTAACATAATAACATAAATTATAAATATTTTTAGTTAATCAATTAAAAACACGTATTATAAACGAGTGCGCTTTTGTAAGCGTATGGTTATCTTTAACGTATGCCGTGGCATGGATATCTTTCTAGGGTTAACCGCTCGCTTGATTTTTTAAGACTCCGATCTCAAAATGACGGACCATATTTTGAAATATCTAGCCAATTAAAAAAATATATTATTTTACATTACTTAATGTATTAATATTAAAGTTTGTTAAATGTTGTAATAAATACGATATATTGATAAACTTATGCTGTCAACAATCTGTTGGTCAGTGTATCATAAGGTATATATTCGTTTATATGGAACTTACAAACGTTAGGTTTTTGCAGTCTAGGGGTTAACCTGTCCCTCAGCAACAGTACATTTTTTCTCGATGAATGTCCTGTGCTCCTGGCAACGTTTATGTTTCAGTACAAATGGATATTAGTAATATCGCTTTTATACAACACATTTATTTCTTTTACTGTCTGAGCAGATTTTTTTTTCGAACTGACCACTCTATTGGCCTACCAAGACCTTAACAGCTTCACCGTTCTGTGCATTGTGTCGAGTACAAAAAAATGCGAGCCCATGAGTTTCACAAATGAACCGATTTAATTGGATGATCGTCTTACAGGCCATTCTGATACCACTCTCATTCCCATACTATTAATTTCGTTTAAACCAACTCTTGCTCGCGCACCTACACGGTTACTGCCATCCAAGAAAATTGGAATACATATTTACTCTTATGAACCTGTGGTGCTCTCCAAGTTCACATCAATCTGATAAGTGTGATTATCTAACACAATTATTTTTTTTTTCTTTTTCGAACTGATTCATACTGTTACCCTGATGAACCTTAACAGCTACACCAGGTTTTATAATAAACTGAGATTTCATTTAATTAAAAGTCGTTGAATCTCTATTTTAATTGTTACCACACAACTACGAGAGTTAAAACTAATTAAATAGCTATCGAGGTAACTATCTATACATATCATATACTAGCGGGCCCGGCAGACGTTGTCTCGTTCTGGTAATAAAAAAATCCTTGACAAATTATATACCAAAACGTTCCTCATGAATCAATTTATCGACTAATGAAAACCGTGTGGAAATCCTTTTAGTAGTTTTTGAGTTTATCGCAAAGAGACAGACAGACAGACGCGGTAGGGGACTTTGTTTTATACTATGTATTGAAATATGAAAATGTGCAGTTACTTCATCTAACAATTTTTTGACAAATTTTTAAAGTCTTAACTTCCACAGAAAGATCCCAACAAAACATATACCTACAAGGTTCCACGTATGAAGTGCAGTATCGTAGAGTCAATGTACCTATTGCCGCAAGTAATACGCTCGATGACTCCTTCAAGTATCCCCAAGTATCAGCAGAAGACGCAGTTCTCTTCCCATTGTGTCTCACAACGGTGATGATGTCAGCAGAGTAAATTATCTTAAAAATAGCTTCTGTTTCAATAATAATTTCATTACGATTCGCTTATTAAATGGCGACACTGTTAGATGATAAATATAATTGATCTTCACTTTGTCAACAAGTTTATTATACCGTCATAGTAAACAGAAACAGCCAAATTGCGATATAAGTCACATTTACATTGCGGCACACCGGCCACCTAAAATCAGCTGAGTGCCTTAAGCGCTCGCCTTAGTAGCCTGGTGAAGCTCTCAAGACCTTGCTAGGTCAATAGCGTAATCAATTCGAAAAAAGAACACCGGCCACCGTTAACGTAACTTGCAAGTACGAGGAAATTGTGACTCGAAAGCCACCGTTACAACTAACCGAAATAACTGCTTATAAAGTCAGCTATCTGCATGTGAAAATCTGTTCAACAGTTTTCGAAATAGCACTGTGGACTAAGCCACGGGAAATAGCTTGTGTAAAATAAAATAGCATATATCACCCGCTGTAAATTCTATATGAAATTCCCATCAAAATCAGTTCAGTTATTCCGGAGACTACCCGGAACAAACAGACAGACCGATGATTTTTTTAAATGGATTTTTGTCATCAGTGGCGTGCATACTGTCATATCTAATCAGTAAAAAGTTGTTTTTTGATTACATGCACTTCATTTTTATTATATGTATAGATTTTCTTCAATATTTACCCAGCATTTTAAACTGTTTTTGACGTGAATACTCTTTCAATTTGCTACCATACAGTTTGCACAATTGGCAGTGAAGAATTTTCCATGGAAAGAGTGCGTGCTTCTATTGATAAATG
>MU160523.1:4323-17347 GCA_015888305.1 Antheraea pernyi | reverse complement strand
CTCCAACCGATCGTAGAATACGTCCGTGTAAACATTTGTATTAATAATTGTTTCAGTTAATGTTATAAAATAAATACCATTGTATGAGATAACAGTGTCTTTATTGACCTCACCGATAAATTGGTAAAAGCTTTTTATATTTTAAATTATTTTATATTTATGTATTAAACTAACACACTGTAAAAGTAATAAATGCTATTTCCATAAGAAAGTTCTTTTTTCTTTGTTTCAGTATTTATGGCAAGACTAGGTATATAAAACTTTAGTGTAAAATCGTGACTGTGTATATAATAAGGGGTTAAATTAAAAATAAAATATCAAAAAATATATAATGTCGGTCTATACGCGTCGAAAAGCCAAATGCAAATACAGAAATCGTATTGGGTTGGAAAGATCAACTCAAAACCAATCGAATGGTCCCAATAAAACACTATACGACCGAGTCAAGCAGTGTCGGCAACATAAAAAAGGAAACGCAGCCGAGCGGATCACACAGACCTTTTATTAATAAAGTTATAACACAGTAATTATTTGTTTAGTTGATTTATTTCCTGAACCTGTTAAATGAAACAGTTGCCATTATAAACAAAACATGGAGATCCGTTGGACTTCTTATGATTATGACATACATAAATAATAATAATGTATATAGAAAATATTGCCCATTACGAGACGTATTCACGTACAACAAACGGCCGTGTCCATGACACAGCCACACCCCATTTTTATGTTTTATATTGTTTCTGCTTTTCATACCTTACTAATAAAGTGAACAATACACTTATATCAAAGATTTTTTCAAAGGTAAATTAATTAAAATTAAAAATAAATTGTGTACTGTTGCGATCATAGTGTAGGATTTTTTAAATGAATAAACTAATTTATTAATGTTATATTAATAATCTTGTCTTATTTAACTCTATATTTTGTAATATTGGTGGCATTTTACGTAATATAGTTCGGTTATTATGCATATTTAAGTGGATGGAAAATACCAGAGAGCATGAATTCTCTGAGATGCCAGAGTAACTCACTGGAGAGTTCTAACAGGGGAGGCCACCATCTTTTTAGAACATTGAAATTATTGCAAAACACTTCTAATATTATTACCTACTCGACAATGGCAGTACTAATCTATAAGATTGGTTGGCACAAAATAAAATAAAACTAATATATATATTACAATTTTTAATTGTGAGAATATGTCACATTTATAAAAAATCTTTTATTTATAAATAATACATAATTAAATATTTCTGAAAAATAGAAAAAAAATATTTCTTTATATATCTTTAGTTCACACTGTAATTAAAAACGATAAAAAATTAATAATAATTTAATTCGATGACGAAACAGAAATTGATCTTGGTAAAGGTGAAAGATTGTCCGGTTTCGGAGGTAGGGCGGGTTTCTCGCCTAGCGGTGAACCCTGAGGACTTTCCATATCTCCAGAATGTTCCACAACTTCCACGGTTTCGTAAGTGTATTCGAAAGTACGAATAACTTCTCTTTCGGACCTATAATAATTAGACAAGAACAATAGGAGTTTTTTCTAAGTATTAATTAATTGTACATAAATAGTTTCTATACAAATTTCATTTGTTTTATGCCTATGTAATGAAAACATTTATAGATATTTTTTTCTGTACATTTAACTGATGACACTTTCTGCAACATTCTAAACAACTTTTTCTAGTAAGTCTATCCTTAAAAAAAACATTTTTTTTATAGTTTTTTTTTAATACTGAAACTTAGAAATGTCCTGTTACATTACGGTATGAATTTTTTTTATTGGAAAATATTGCAGTATTTCGAAGCAATACATATTATAAATGTGACGACAATTTTACTTGATAACGTTACATACGTTAACGGTGCATACGTTAAGATGTTCGGTCATAGATTTTCAAATTGGAATTGATGGTTATCCAAACGGGTATTTCGAACCTACGCCAATCGAATCAGCGTCTAAACACTGCTACCACTCAACCAGAAAAGCTTTAAAATTTAATTGGTCACAAATTTTGGAGCCTCTCCAATAATCACTCCTCATAGGTCGGGAATTACGATTTCTGGGCAGTATCTTAAAGTCACAGTGACTTGATCGATAATTTTATTTATTCACTCAACATAAAGCATAAATATCTCACTCTGGTAAAAAAAAAATCACTTCATACCCAAAAAGCGAAAGCGACATTGAAACAGTTTTCCCAAGCATTTATAAACAGACAAATATAATACTTACAAAGCTGGTGAAAAATATACACATATTTGTATATCCCCCTTTAATTTTTCCATAACCGACACCGATAAAAAAATAGTTAGAAACGACACATAATTATAAATAAATACATAAGTATGGGAGTTTTAACAAAAAGTACTCTAATTCTATTTACACTGCACATATTATTAAAAATGTTTAAATACTTGACTGCTATTACATAACCTAAACGCAATTAAATAGTAATCTTGCAGATAATTCAAAGAACATTAATAATAATATCATAATAAATTACTGTATTATTTCAGTACTAATTGTCATTTGTTGTATATGCACGACGTAGAATTAAAAAAAATCATATATAAATCACTCAGAATATCACACGTAAAATCGCTTATTATGTGGCATATTCGTGTACTTGACAAGTATTTACTATTATTTTATTAGATATATTTAAGCCAAAAATTTGAAGAACTTATTACAAATCTGTTTGTTTAACCTAATTACTATATAAGTGAAGACAATATATTTCAGTATCGTTTTGTTTCTTTGTTTATAAATCAATTTTCTTTACGATTACTTTTTGTGTAACAGCTATTGATGAGTTTTAGTGTTAACAACAAAAAATAAAGTTATTTTTTTCCTATATCGGCTTCTATATATTTATAAGTTTCTATTTGTCGCCCTTCTACAATACATTAGGTATTACAATTGTAATATCTAAATAAAAAAACACAGTAATATTGAATCATAAAATTAATTAATTATTGTTGAATTTTGACCGCTAGTACATATAAATCGTGCTGCCATTTGTATATAATTAAAGAAACAAAAACTTATTTACTTTTACTCAGATTGTTTCTATACAATATTTGCCACACTAAAAACCACAGTACAAAATTAACGCAAGTGAACGCGGAACATGGTTATATTTGATGGTCATTTATTTGAATCGTTTAAAACCGGGATAGGGTACAAAATAAACAACCAAAAGATTATCTTTTACCAATTCCTTTATATTCATAAGTTTACATTTCGTGTTTAAACAGCTAGCGCGTACATTACTAAAATACAGTATATATAGGTTAAAACTATCGATTCTTAACTCCCGACTACCATTCTCTTCGATGGTTTCGTAATTATTTTTTTTTATTAAAAATGGTTCAATAAAATCCTTAAAATTCTAACAAAATAAAAATAAAATACAATTATAAAAAAATGTAAAATATATTCGTTGTATCCCACGGGAATGTCACGCTCTACTAAAAATTCCTAAAAATATTATTATACGCTATTAAAAAAAAAACGACTTACAAGTATTAAAATGAATACACAAATACAATTAATATAGTTTAAAAATGCCAATAGGGAATGAACAATACATTAGGAATGTAAACATATACAAATAAAGTGTCTGCCGATAAAATACATTTTTTTTTTCAATATTTATTCGAATGCAAAACTGAAATATTAAAAAAAAACATCCAAGCTATTTATTTTTAGACTGGAATGAATATCTAAAATAAACTTTAAAAGCGTAAGTGGATTTTTAGATAGTTTGTTTTCCAATAATTTCCAGAAAAAATCATAAAAATTCAATACAAGCGCACACGACAGTCTTGGCCTAAAAACACATTACTCATATTTTATGACGTCACAAAAACATACACAATTCCACACGTATTATTGCCAATTCCCACAATAAAAGCGACGAGGTAACATGCTAAGAATATCATACTTTTTTATATAAAAAAATATATAATAGTATAAAAAAACCCTACATACAACACTAGCGAAACTTACACTTATTTATAATACATACTTTAAAATCATAATCATTTCAATACTATACGCGGCAAAATCAATTTCCTTTCGCAAATACTATATTTTCTTATTAAGTACCGATAGTAAAATTCCACTAATAAAAGTACCGCCTAAAGTTTGGTAGTTTTTATTTCTACTTAAAATTTCGATTTTTTTTTATTGATTATTCAATCTATTCATCGAAAAAACATTATATTCGTTGTATATATGTATAAAAACTTATAATTACTGATCGACATAAGCTGTATATTCTATATTTCCAATCGAAAATATGGTTGAGACGTCTTAATTTTGCAAATTAACCTGAATTCAAGGTACCATGTAAATTCACACGTCATATAAATAATACAACGGTATTACGGGTACATCTTCACATAATATTTAGGCCAAAGTTACGTTACTAAGACCTAAGTTAATAAGTTATCACTTAATCTAAATTCTTAATATAATATATATAATTAGTATTACAGATTCATAATAATGTATAGAAATCATAGTAATATGAAATCGTTCATATAAATTTTGACGAAAAAAAAATCATGGCACAGAGTTTAGAATGTTAAATAATAAACATTATAATGAATGAAAATGACACAAAAGTAAATATGTGTAAATAATATTCAATATGGTAAAATAATATTCATTATAGTAATATATGACAATGATATTTAGAAACACCGACTTTTTTTCAATTTCCATTTCAACCAACAATACGTACTTGATCAATTTAAAATAATAAACAATATTTAAATTTTATATTTTTTTTATAAAAATTAAAATGTTGAAAACACAAAAAAAATAAATAATTTTAAATTAGTTACTTCAATCAATATTATTAGAATGAATGCTTCAAAAATTTATAATAAATTATATGAACAGTTCATATTTCCATGATTGAATATTACGTAAAATGATCCCACCTACTTACTATACAGCGGGAAATCGTTATGGAATTTATAAACATGGAAACCATTACCGAATCCGGAGTGATACGGGTTGTAATCAAATATTAAAATAAGATTTACCAATTGTAAAATAATAAAACACCTAAACGGTAAAAATCTATCAAAAACTTTAATAAAAACTTGTTCCATTTTTCGAATTTTCCTTGTAACTAATTCGACATATTATTAATAAATTATTAAGTTTATTAATTCCAAGTCTCCTAAGACGATATTTTAGTTAGGTTGGTTGAAAAATGTATTTTTAAAATAAAACAATGATATTTAAAAGGATATCAAATATTTAAACTGTATCATTTAAACAGTTTCTAGCAGAAAACGAAAAAATCATATACCAGGTGAATGTTTAGACAGTAGCAATATTTATTGAGGACATTCTGCACTCGATTCTAGTTCGTAATCAAGTAAAAATATATGCGCTTAATATTAGACCTAATTACCTAGAAACATACAAAAAATATACTCAATCCTCTAGCCGTATATATTAAAACACGGTGTCAATGATCGTCAGATGAAGTGAGAGTGAAGCCAACCAACTAACGAAGGATATTTTTTCGAAGTTTGAACAAACAAAGGGTTATTGTCCGTTTTTTTTAATTATCGAAAGTTATCGTACATATTTCTAAAATTTTTAGAACAAACTTTACCTAAGGTTCTCTTTGTCGTCTATTAGTATTTGTTTTGATATGAAATGTCATATCCTAGAATATTGCGAGTGTCGAACCTTTCATCTGGTATAACCAAATGGTTTTATAGAGTGGTAAGTTTTCTAAAATGGCGCATATTCATGTCACTCGGGTGACCATATGTCGAAGAAATAAATGTATAATTTGGAATGACATTTTTCAGTCTCAAACGATCGGAATATTTAATGAAACATATTAATTGTACCGATAGGTGGGTTAATATTAATCGAAACGCCCTAATCACTTATATGTATGAAGATTTACACAAATCAATTAAAAATATTAGGCTTCGCTTAAAATTACTTGCCTATATATTGTCGTATTATGCCGGAAACGACTCAACTTGCTTCAATTAAATTATCGAATAACGACACACCATTTGAATAATGTATTGTTGCTATGTATTCCTAATAATATTATTATTGTTAAGCCGCCATTTTGTCACCGTATCAATCAGAAACAAGATGGCGACCAAAGTTACCGGATTATATAGAATGGAATACATGAAATTTAGCTTAGGAACTCTAACAAAAAATACATGCCACATTGAAGAAATTAAATTTATTAAATTAAGTTTTTGAAATTTGCATATACCATATACATAGCCAATAGACCATCTTTATTCACCTAAAGTTTTATTAATTTCATTTTTAATACGTGTATTTTTTGGCAAATGAGACATAGTTCAAAGAAATATGATACTAAAATTCACACCTCAACCACATAAACCGGCAAAACGTTTATATTATATAGATAAATACATCACAATAAAGTAAACTGACTGGCAAATTAATTATCCAGAAAGTTCCACATACAGTGCGACCACCCTCTTTGAAGCAAGGGTGCATTTTTTTAACAATAAACATAGACCCGGGAAGACCACGGAAAACCCATGAAGCTGTCGATAGTACGAATGTAAAACTCAATAAGTGGAATAGTTAATAAAACGTTATGTATTACTATTAAATTAAAAAAAACTATAATAAGGCTCGATAGATACAAACCATCGATATTCAATAGAGAAATTCTGTTTTACAATTTAAATATCAAACATTTTACAGCTAACGATTTAGTACGAAGAGACTGCGGATAGATGGCGTTTAAAGACACATTTGACGGTTTTCACGACCGCCTGAATTTATGTGTAACCGATTTCAACAGCGTTAGTCGATAGAGAAGAAGGTTCAAGTAAAAAAAAGGCATTTATAAAAAAAATCAAATTAAATATTTGATGAAACCTGTGTAGCTAACAACTTAGTACGAACATGAGGAGATAGATGGCGTTTAAAACAAACGTGAAACATCGATTTTAATCTCAAACACGCCATTGCAGTAAGATTAGTATATCGAAGAAGATCAAAATAAAATCTCGTCTTTTACAAAAAAAGATCAAACCTTTAAAACATGTCTTGTAAACAACTTAGTACGAGCAATGACCGATAGATGGCGCTTAAAACAAATCTTATAGATCAATTATAATCTCAACTGCGGTATTCTATTTTTCACAGTATTTATAGAAATGTTATTATACTATCGCAACTTAATGAGTTTTACGTTATAAAAATCGACGGTGCGTTAACGGCACAATACAACATGTTGTGTGTCGGGTTGTTTGGATAACTTACTGTTTAACCGGAGCATCCATTGCGGGGATATAGTCTAAGGCCATGAGACAAGCGAATACGGTCATTATCATCTTCGGTTTCCGTTCGGTGATATCCTCCGGTAGTGCGTAAACACGCGCACCGTAACGACGCGCCATCGATATCGCGTATTTCGCATTCGCTAAATTCGCCTGTGAATTGACAAAACCGTTAACATATTAATTTATCGGAGTGAAAACTTCTCGAGTGAACGACAGTGAACCGTCACGCTCGGATCGGTGACGTCGTTAACCACGTCTGCTGACTCACAAGTGTGCATTGTACGCATAATTACTTTTTTATTATTTTATCTGGTGACTTTGAACAAGCTATAATTCAGTAGCAACTTACACAGTACAATAAAAAAAACGTAAATTCTAGATTCAAGTGTCTAGTTTTCTGGATTCAACTATGAAACAAATTTCGGATCTATGGTTTCAGAGGAAACCTTAGAAAACCAGCGACAAAATAAATGTCAATATCGCTCACAATGTCAATATAAGTGCATCTTAAAAATGAGTGGTATCTTTATTATATTATATACTAGCTGAGTTGGCACAATAAAACACATGCACCATTATATTAAATGAAGTTGAAAAATAAAATCAAAATTAAAACGTGACGCCATCTATGAGACATCTATAACAGTCGGTTCTACAGTTTTCTGTGAACGTACTAATATAAAGTGCCATCTGTTAGAGACTAATGGAACTTACAATCAATAACAATAATCAACATTAACGATCATTTAATTTGTAATTAAAAGACATTGACGGCATTAATCGAAATATAAATTATCCTATAGAGATATAGAGTTCATCGTGGACATAAACAAATATCATGACACTGGATTTTTATATATATTATATATGGTGTCCCCGACTTTGTTGTCTTGAGAATGGAATTTCGCGTTTTTATAAGGACTCTGTTTTTATTCAAATTAAGTGTGGACTGTATTTTAATTCTAGAATTGTAATTGAGAAAAGATAAACCAGATCAAGTTTCTTTCCGATTCTTCTCGACGACTGGGTTGTTTTCCGAACCGGTGATAGCTTTGACGTCCATAAGCGTCTTCTTAGTGTCTTAATCGAGTAAGGTATTTTTGATTTTGATTTCGCCATTATTACAGTTTCATCAAAATCGGTCCAATTCAATATAAATTAGTCCGAAAAAAAAAACAAACAGAGGTACTACAATTTTTAGGATCGCTGTCCAGCACAACTACCACCACTTGTAGCAAACTCATGTCAATGCTTAATGGAAAACTACATAGTAATTCTTTTTTTTTTTTGGAAAATAATTTGACATATGACGTCGCTACTGTAATATGTCAAAACGGCCATTATAGCGTGCCGTTATTATAACAATCTTCACATATAGTAAGTTAAGGAGTATATATACCTCGTCATCTCCGCCGTGCAACACGAGGTCGTAGTTAATAGAACCGGGTTTGATCGCGTCTATCAAATCGATCACCACTTTACCGTCGGCCAAAACTTCGTCCTGGTGACAAAAAAAAAACAACAAACATTTGTAAACTATCCCTGGAAACTTCTCATCTAAAAAATTCTCAAGGTTTTATTTAATAAAGTAGAAAAAAAAAACATCAAAAATGATAATTCGCTAGCAGTTTTTGATTTTTTCCAAAAATCTTAAAAATTATGAAGATTTTTTAAACATTTTATTACTTTTCAAGCAACTCATTTTATCCCGTTTTTGTTTTCAAAATATAACATTTTAGGAACAAATAAAAAAAAAAAGCAACTCAATAAGTTTAATTTTGCATAATAAATAGCTATTTGAATGCAATTAAATCAATTTCCATTTTTCTCTTAATTCGATCTATTCTAGTTGGGTAAGAAAGTTTGAAAAAAATTAGGAAAAAGCAAAGATGTATCGACTCATAAAAAAGGGCTGTTGAGAATGGTCTAAAATAGCGTCAAGGAAGGACGAATGCGAATGCTGAATACTGCTGAGGCGAGTGCTATATTTTAAGATTATGAATTAGTTATTATATAAAAAAACTTTAATAATAATCGATTCCACTGTAGCAAATAAAAGGCTTTCCTATTTTTATTTTTTATCACTCCTATCGTACGGCCATAAGCACACGTCTTTTGCTTTATTTGTATATCTATTGTATTGTATATTTTTTTGTATAAAATAAATTGAATAATCTATCGAGGTAAGTAGTAGAATCGAACCTGGAAACTCCTGATCGAGGAACTCTTGCCGGCGTTGTGCAGCTTGTTGTTCACCCACTGAACGATCTCCTTCTCTATGATGGGGTTGCCGGTGTTGGCGAGCCGAGTCAACACTGACAGAGTGTATGCACGCATCAGCTGCCAGATCAGAGCTGTACGTACAAATAATTATTACATACTAGCCGTTAACCGCGACTTCGTCCGCGTTTGATTAAACAAAATTCTTTATTCTGAAGAACCGCACGCGTGATGGACACTATCTCCTTAGTTAACATTATTAGGGGCGTGGGAATAATGCTTGAATCGAAACGAGTAATGATGTTCGATTCGTTCGACCATTAGCGGTGGTAAGATTTATATTACTACAAGATTGGACCATAATATATCTTATTCTTAGCAAAATTATCAGTCTCGGTTAGTTTATTTGATGAAATAGGATTTTTTTTTAAACTTTACATTATTAAAAAAAAATCCTTACCGAGTGTGAGTGTAGCGTTGCCCTCATTGATGTCAGCGCCGGCGATACCGACGAGAGAGAAGCCGAGCTGCCGGCCTAGTTCTACTGCGTAGTTACAGTTCTCGAGCCGCTCCATGAACTTGCGAAGTTTCGAAAACTGACGGTGAACCTGTCAACGGACAATATTAGCACTGAATGTTATCGATAACATGTTTTTTTTTTATATCATAGGTGGCAAACGAACAGATGGGTCACTTGATGTTAAGTGATCACCACCGTCCATAGACACTTGCAACACCAGGGGAGTCGCAAGTGCGTTGCCAGCCTGTGTTGGGGGGGGAGGGTTGGGCAGAGGAAGGGAAGAAGGAAGGGGAAGGGGAGGGTAGGTGGGTCTGCGGCGCTCTCACTTACCGAACGTAACGCAACAATGCAAGCACTGTTACTTCACGTCGGTTTACTCTCAGAGGGTGGTACTACCCCGGTCGGGCCGACCCATTCATGCTGAAACCAGTAATAGCTTCAGTTTGGCTCTACCACCTTCATATTATAATAAAACTTCGTCAAAAGTTTCCGTCTCGTAATAAATGTATCTTATACATTGAACCGAGCAATTTTTGTATATACAGTGTAAACTCTTTATAGCGTCCTTGGTTATAACGAAAAAAATTCTATAACGTACGAAATTAGTTCAATTTGTTTGGTTTACTACAAAACCATTTATTCGTTCTCGTCCCTTCGTACATCGAAACTTATTATATCGAAAAAAAAATGCTCGGTCCCTTGAACTACTCTATTGACCTAGCAAGGTCTTAACAGCTTCACCGGACTACTAAGGCGAGCGCTTAAGGCACTCAGCCGATTTTATTTTGACAACTAGCTCAAGGGTGCGCGGCACACCACGGCTTGGGCCCTTGAAATTCGTTATACTGCATATACATGTGGAAAAATCGGACGGTTTGAATTATTTTTTTTATTTCCTCAATTTTGTGTGATATGTTTTAGTTAGTATATAAATATACGTTTCAAAATAGTGCCCTGATGGTTAATTTTGACATTTTTATTTATTACTCGCTCAAAAATAGTTCTTTTTATCTTTTTGGACACAACTTTTAATATCCGGTTTGACGTGGAATGCCCCGTATAAATATATTTAATGTATCTCGAAACGGCTCTAACGATTTGGATCCAATTTTGTATTTAGATTAAGATTCTGCTCTTTAAGTGTATCTTATATGGGTCTCATCCTAGATAAGACGTGATTAAAAAAAAATACAACCAATTATTAGAATCTATCTGATAGAATCTAGCGTCATCTCGTTAATTCTAGTGGTACTTGCAATGTTGATGATGGGCGATAATGTACTGGTACCTCAAAATTTTGTCAGATGGCGCTATACGAAATTATTTAAATAAAAATAAAAAGGGGAGTTTCTGGCGGTATCTGTATATGCAGTGACTTTTTATATTTTATTCATAATCTTGTATTATTTGACTATATTTTATAATATCGGTAGCATTTAGATAATATGGTTCGGTTATTTATTACCTATTCAACAATGACAGTAATAATCTAGAATATTAGTTTTTTTTAAGTAAAACTTCTTTAGGCGCATGAGGGTAAAATTTATACAGGTGTAACGTCACGCAGGTATGCAACGGAAGTGACGTCATTTGCAGTAAACGCAGATTTTTCATCTATTTTTCAAGTCTCAGAAATCTAAAATATTAGAATAAAATAAAAATAAGAAATTAAAGAATTAATTTATAAGTCTTCTAAAATAATTATATTTAATCTATAATTATCCATGTAATAAAAAAATAAAACTAAATCAAATTAGTTTAATTTAATTAATTAGATTATTTTAATTTTTTTTTCTTATAAATTAGTTCGTCAAAGAAGTTTCACTTCTGACATGTGTACTTTGTACGCACGCACTTTTTTTGTTTTTGTTTTGTCAACCGATTTTTTAGTAAATTATTACAGCCATTGTCGAGTAGGTAATATTAGAAGTTTCTTGCGATAATTTCAATGAACTAACAACATGGTGGCCGTCTTGTTAGAACTTTCCAGGGAGTTTTTGTGGCAAGTCAGAATCCATGCTCCGTGGCATTGTTTCCGATCCACTTCACTTATGCACAATAACCAAACTATATTATGTAAAACACCACCAACATTACACAATATAGAGCCAGATAACACAAGATTATGAATGAAATATAAAGACGTCATGTCCTGATTCCCAGATCCCGCCAAAAACTGCTAGGTGGATGTTATTTATTTTGTTAATTACGAAAACAAAAGACGCGCTAAAATTTTGAAAAAGTTAGATACATATGTGAGATGTTACAAAATCTCCCTGGGAAGTTCTAACAAGGAAGCCAAGCGACTTGATATATGACAATAATAATTTTCAATAAAGAAAATCGTTTATCGAATAACGAAGAAGAAGAGTTTTTACACTGGTAGCTACTCCCGCTACATTTTAAAATGATTTTTTTTTTCAAACTGACTACGCTATTTACCAAGCAAGGTCTTAACAGCTTCACCGGACTACTAAGGCGAGCGCTTAAGGCACTCAGCCGATTTTATTTTGACAACTAGCTCAAGGGTGCGCGGCACACCTCGGCTTTAGCTGTTGCCTGATACATGCAATTCGCGACCTATCTGAGCTAACCTAAGCTAAGCTAACTAGTCATACATATATGAGTTGATGAAACATAAATGTGTACCAAGCATACATACCTCAACAACCCATATATATATTTTGTATCGGATAATATTCTAAACTATTTCAGTTTGATAAGGGAAAAAATAAAACCCGACTCGCACGGACTAAAACCCCATGGGTGCCCGCAACCGCCATGATGGGGGACAAGGGATGACAGAGTATTCCACATGTCGCCCCGACGGCCGGCCCAGAAAGAAGATCCTGGGCCTTCCGCTAAAGAGAGACAGCCTGGCACGCGTAGACTATCTCCCAGACGGCCGAACCAGTGCAATGGAGAGACGGGCCCCCCGACCCATCC
>MU160522.1:31989-75877 GCA_015888305.1 Antheraea pernyi | reverse complement strand
TTAATTTAATTCGTTACTTATCATAGTAATCTGTTCGTACTTTTCTATATTCTATTTACTTTATAACAAAGAGTTGCTAATAATATTTCCTGTGTTATTAAGTTCCAAATTAGCTGATAGATGGCACTACAGATAATGAAGCTTTCATTTAAATTGTAATACTTATATTGAAACCAGATGGCAGCACGGTCGCGCGCCCATAAATACATAATTAATTCTAGTGTATGATTTTTATTATTATTCAATTTAATATTTTTATGTTTTTTTTTAATTTTGATTGATTTGTTTATAAACTATTTTTTGACAAAAATCAAAAATATTTTAAAACCGGATGGTACAGAAACCTGACGCCATATTACTGTAACGGACTTCCGTTGCATTGTCGTCGAATTACCTCCTAGTCGTGCCTAAAGAAGTTTTACTTCCAAAAACGATTATCGATCCCTATAAGACAAGTATCTCCCATATATTGCATATATATTTACTGAATTTAAGTCGCTACGACCAACTTGTTAAAAATAATTCAATATACATCCAATTAAAGTATGTTAATGTAAAAAAACTTGCCATTTAACTGTATCGGGTAACGAAAACATGTATCAAATAGGAAATATAATACTTTAATGGACCGTTCCGAGGTACATTGTGGGTGTTAAATGAAATATATTGAGTACGCATTGTATATTTATTAGTCATATTCTGTACCCGGAGGCAGTCCGAGGCAATTATTGATTCAGTATGTTATTGACTACGGCGGCGTAACAATCTTGATACTTGAAAAAAAAATTTTTTTTTTAATGTGCCTCGTCACTCTATGTCTTTTTATTTATTACTAGTGGGCGCCCATTGGTCAACATTCGACCATAGTTCATTGATTTTTTAAAGTTTGAACTTTATTAGGGTTCTTTTGTCAACTTACTTCTATAATCAAAGGTTTTTATCATGGTTACTCAGTTATTATAATAATAGTTGTATGTTATAATATCATTATTGAATGTAGAATGAAAAAGGATAATTGGAACGTAAGAGTAAAATAATACATAGAAACCTCCTTCACAACCCTTTTTGAAGTCCTTTATTGACAGATGTCAAATTTTTTTATTTACATGTGTGTATACGTTGTGTAAAATTGAAGCATTAATGTGTGCATATTTTAATTAATTTAATGTACTTCTAATGCATTTTATATAAAATAAATAGGTTTCTGCACTTCTCCTCCATATAAACTTTAACTATGCCAAACTTCACGTTCATCCGTTCGCCCAATTCCGTTAAAAAGGGATACAAAGTTTAGGCTTCACGTATTAATATATATGATATTTTCTACTAGCTGTGCCCGCGACTTCGTCCGCGTGGAACCTTATGTAAAAAACAGTGATTAATAAAGTCATCTGAATGAATTAAGTCCATTTACTTAACTGCATTTCTCTCGTGCTAAGTCGCGTCATCATTAAAATTACAATAACTTTTCATAGACCGCACTGTTTCTAATGAAACAACAACTATATCTTACTCGAAGATATGCTATACGATTTTCTTGAAGAGGTATTACCATGAACGTAGTAATTTAGCAGTGATGTGTGTACAAGTAAACATACAGATATATACACTCATCAAAAAAGTCTAAGCAACATGTGCTAATTTAAATTTTAGGATGGCTCTTCACATTATAACGTTGTATTTTTAACCGACTTCAAAAAAAGGAGGAGGTTATCAATTCGACTGTTTTTTTTTTTTTTAATGTTTGTTACCTCATAACTTTGGACTGGGTGAACCGATTTTGATTATTCTTTGATTTTTGATTATTTGAAAGCTGGTGCTTCCCATGTGGTCCCATTTCAATTTGGTTCAGTTCCGACAACGGCATCCAGTGCAAAACCGTATAAGTTTAAAATTTGCATTAAGTATGTACACGACAAATCGACGAATAACTCAATATCACGCTAACCGATTTTGATGATTCATTTTTTATTGGAAAGGATGTACTTCAAGGGTAGTTTGATGAGAGTTTGGTTAGGTTCTGATTATGGGATCCGTGACAAAGTAAGTAAACTTTCAAGAAACGAGCCTACTCCTTTCTTAAGGGCCGGCAACGCATCTGTGTTTCCTCTCGTGTCGCAATTGTCCATGCGTATCTTACTTTAGTTATCATAATTCCATTGTAAATGTAATAGATATGGATATGTCTCCACTCGAAAATGATAATTAAAAGATGCGATCAATCGTGAATTGTAAGCAATGTTAATAAAGTTTGTCTTAAAGAAACAATATGATTTCACTAAAAATCTATTTCTATCCCATCCTTTTTTTATTTCCACATTACAAAGTTTCACTTTAACCCGCACGGAGGGACTCCACGCGCTATTTTTTTTTTAAATATATATTTTAATATTGAACCTTTGTACCGTATAGTCTATATTGTGACAGCATTTAAAAACCAATTCACTAAAAGCTATTCTTAGTAAATATAATTGTTAATTAATATATAGTGATTTGGTTATTTATCTGTTCATAAATAAGTAAACTGTTCCAAGATGTTACAATATTAATTATTTATATATAAAGTATCAAGAATGTGAGTCTTGTCATAAAACCCACACAGAGTATGCTAATCTATGTTCTAATATAATTATAATGTATGCACGGAGGTACGTGTAGCCAGAGATAGTGAGAATGATTGATGGCGGACAAACTGGATGAAAAGTGTGGGACACATAAAAAAGGGGACCGAACCGTAAGGGCAAGTCGCGGTAAAAGCATAGTCCTATGATTTATTATTAATTAATGTGGCAATATATAATAAATATTCGGTTACTTTAACGTGTTTTTAAAATAAAATTTCAATTCAATTTTAATTTAATTTCAATTTTATTGTTGTAACTTTTCTTTATATCATATGTTACACAATACGTATAATCAGCCAGTCAGTCAGGTAAACCAATAAACACTCTGAAGGCACTGTGACTATTTATCCGGGCAGAGCTTCGCCTTACAATAACTTCCACATAGGAGTGAGTGCAGATCAGCGACATCTTGCCCTTTATATGTCGAACTCCCACCAATGTAGTCTCACACCGTGGTGAATAATGAACAGCCGGTAACTTCAACCAATAGCGTTCGAGGTCATTAGTAACACCCCCGATAGAGTCAATAGCGCGGTATCGCAGGTCAATAGTGGTTCCCCGGGTGGCGTTGTAGTCTCGCCTCTCGGGTGTGTCATAGCTGTACCGGACGTAGTCATTAACACATAGGAGGCAAACGAACAGGTCGGTCACGTGATGTTAAGTGATCACCGCCGTCCATATACACTAGCAACACCATGGGAGTTCCAAGTGCATTACCAGGCTATGTTTGGTGTGGTGGGCCTCCGGCGCTCGCACTGACCGAACGAAACGCAACAATGCAAGTACTGTTACTTCACGTCGGTTTTCTATAGGTTGGGTGGTACTACCCCGAGCGAGCCGACCCATTTGTGCTAAAACCAGTAACTTTAGCGTGACTCTACCACCTGCAAAATTACTTTGCCATTGCTGCTTAAAAGAAAATGTAAGTGGCATTGTCTCCACGCAACATCAAACTCAATAATACTTTATTCAATTTAGGTTATAACAAAACTCTAACGTCAAAGCTATCACCGGTTCGGAAAAACAACCCAGTCATCGAGAAGAACCGGCAAGAAATCTGGTTTATCTTTACAAATATAGATAGCTACATTCGTTTTTGGTCGAATGTATAGAAAGGGGCATCATTTCTACGCGTCACCCTCATTCATATATTGATCCACCCTGTAAATAGACTTCAGATATTAAAACCCGTTTGGCATAGTGCTTGAACTCGCTATCCGACAAATTAGTACTGTGATTTGGAACTTTGTTCTAAAACGTAACACTATTTCCTAAAAAAATGTTACTGTTTTTGATAAGCCTGAAACATGGAAAGAACAATGTACTGTTGTTTTTAGTATTAAAACTATATCGGTCTTTTACTAATTCCAGCTTATCAAGGTTTTTGTGAACAGATATTAGATTATAAAGAACTAGCCTTTGCCCGCGACTTCGTTCGCATGGAATAGTTACTTTGGGCTAACGCTAACACGCAGCGGAAGTTCTCAAGAGGAAAATTAAATCAGATTTTGAAACAGTCTTTATTTGTTCTCCGCTCCTAATGACCTTAGCGTGATGATATATAGATGTTTATAGATATAGATGATATATATATGATGCCGCCTAGGAGCTTTCGTCGATAACGTTACCTTTTGAGATATAAACAAAATAATAAAGATATAATATATATATATATATATATATACAGAGATATATAGATATATATAGAGCCTATAACCTTCCTCGATAAATGAGCTACATAAAACTGAAAGGAGTTTTCAAATCGGAACAGTAGTTCCTGATATTACCCCCTACAACGTCACAAACTGACAAACCTTACCTCTTTATAATATTAATAATCTTAATTTATCACTATCATGCTCATTTGTTTTTATTTTGCAAACATTAAATCTTACAAAATAAAGGCGCTTTCTAAAATTACTAAAATTGACCAATAGTATAACTGTTTTTAATCACCCCATAGCCAATATAAACATATATGATTACAAACAAAAAATACACAGACACTAAAAAAATACACTAGCCAAAATTTTTCTTAAGTTGAATTTGAAAAATGAATCAAAATCGGTTCAGATTCAAAGATGGAAGAAGTGGAATACAAAACCATTATTTCGTCTATTTTATTTAGGTAATATCAATCCAAACAGTTGTCTCTCTCTCGCGCTATACTTGTTAATTGGTGAAAGGTGAGATAGCAATCAATTCCTGTTAATACCTACTGTATACATTTCTCCTCATTTGTTCTCATTTTTTTAACTCTTACTACTCTTATACGAATTCTAAATTACTTCAGTCGAATTGAATAATAATTTCTTAATCAATGTGTAAAAGCCTAATTATTTACAGTGTAGAGAAAGTTAACTACTGACTAATACAGAGGCGTAGTTAGTTCAGGCCCCAATATCAAAATTCGTTGGAGAGTCGGAAGGGAGTGAGCAGAAGTATTACTTTTATATCGTAAACATTTACAATTTAAGCAGCAGTTTTGCATAAGTGCAATAGTGTAATTTTTTTTTAATTTTATAGCAGGCAAATGATCAGTTTGGTCACCTGATGTTAAGTGATCACCACCGTCCATAGACACTAACACCACCAGGGGAGTCGGAAAGTACAGATACGTTAGAGTTAGAGTTAAAGTGCGTTGCCGGCCTGTGTTTGGGGGACAGGGATGCAGGGGGAGAGAGGAGAGGAGAGGAAGGGAGGTAGGCATCCGACGCTCTCACTGACCGAACGAAACGCAACAATGCAAGCAATATTTCTTCACGTCCGTGTTCTATGAGAGGGTGGTAGTACCCCGGGCGAGCTGACCTATTCATGCTGAAACCGGTAGTAAATTCAATGTGGCTCTACCACCTTAAAATAACTCTATTATGCATACTAATAATTTAATAATAATGCACAAACAATGAATGACACCGATTTAACATTATAATATTACATTTATTCCACACATGAATGTGGTGGGTAATAAGGCAGACATAATTTCAGACACTGCGTTGATGGACGTAGGTTCGAACTCTTGCGACTTAATCGAAGCTTTCAGTGAAGGAAAATATCGGGATGAAGCCATAGCATGGTAGTGGGGCATTTTCTAAGCCCGTATGACTAGCTACCACTGTCAAGTTGGAAATATATCGCCAAGCACCTATCGATGTATTCTGCTGCTGAATATTTGGCGTGGTACTACTACCTTAGCTCGCCAGGCAAATTATTGAAGCACCTATGGGGGTTTTCCCGCAGGTGCATTTAAGAGCCAAACACCTTCTAGGCATAACGTGTTTATCATATTAGACAAATTCGTCATTTAACATCAAAGGTGAGATTCTGGTCAAATGCGAAAGCGATATTACCTTAAATTCCGAGTTATTACAATATTTGAACTTAAGTCAATCGTCCCAATGTCCGTAAACGTTACCACAGAACGAATATTGCTTGTACAAGAATAATAAAACCATAAGTTACCCCTTACCTACTTCATTAAAAATGACTACTTCTAGGATACTGCGTTAAATCAATCAGTCTAAGAGGGTTCGATTTTATGCCCCTGACCGGCCCCCGATAGATGGGTCGTGATGATAGTAACGTCATTCCCAACGTATAGAGGAAACTATAAACCATTTGCATGGGATCTGTCCGAATTTTAGGAGCCGCACGCCATGAATAAGTAATGTTATTGTCTGTCTGGCAAGAATTGACCAGTTGATATTTTTTTAATTTTATTTCGACTTTGTCTACGTTATTTATTATTTTAATAATATAATTTGTGTTCAGAGACACGCAAAGACAGTTATTTACAACACACACAAATATGAAACATGCACAATAAAAAACAAAATTAACATCTTAGTGTATGTGTGTGGCAATTTCAAAAATCTGATACAAGCTTGTTCCAGCATTCGTCAACGCCACAAAAATTACCAAATCACCTATACTGTTAGCAGTGATATTATAACTTAAATGCTGTAACATATATACGTTACCTACATGATAATCTGACAAAACAAATGGCACGATAACGCACACATACGTAAAATAGTATTATAACGCCACACTATCTTAGATAAAATATGGAAGTTAGATGGCATATTCTCAATATTGGTGGTGAAAAAGAAATAGTTATATGTTGCTTAGATACGGGCGGATTGACGGGTATGTCAAAAGGAAGCTAACTAGCCAAGTTTTAACAAGGGGCTGTCGAAGCGCTTATGACATATTTACAGGTTTTGTAGTTATAATATCAATGACGACTGGCATATAAAGCACCCTTTTGCAACTCCAGAACTATGCGGGCGGATAAGTGTCTCCACAGATTCATAGCAGCAACCATACCGACATTATTGATTATTTTTATTATTGAAATTGGAAATTATTGAAAATTCTTATCTCTGGCGTACTGTGAAGACGTGGAATCGCCTGCCGGCTAGTATGTCTAGTATGTTCCCTTCTTTTTACCATATCGGTTCCTTCAAACAAGGCGTGAAGAGGCACTTTTGCAGGTCGGTATTACGGCACGATGAAGTCTATAGAGATCTCGTGCCGCCCCAACTATCGGCAGACGTACACCGTGGGGTTTTAGTCCGTGCGAGTCGGACATAACTCACAATCTACCCCGAGAGAGTGGTGTATCCATAAGCGATTTCCCCACGTAAAAAAAAACGTCGGTATGATGACGATATCGGGTATTGTGCAGTCATTTTGTTGAACTAGTATAAAAAAGTATATTACTACAGGTAATAATTTAGTTGTGTTTGACTCTGGAGTGCCTTTGTTTTGTTTCGGCTGATGGAGTGGAAGAGAGTTAAATGCGTCACAAGTCGAACGCTTAGGCTGATCGCGCCTCGCTATCGCTTGTTCCGCGCTCTCGCTTACACGCTCGGCTTAGGCGGAACGTGACACTGAGTCATGCTTTTTCGTGCGTGCAGCCGGCGTTCATCGATTTTTAAGATGTTATCACCTGAAGACTAACAATGCACGCATTTTCTATGCAGTAATTGTTTTCGATTCTTCATTATATATTTATATAAAAAATAATAACTAACGAACTGACGGAAAAAAATGACGGATTTTTAAACACATTTTTAAATTAAAATCAATTCAATTTCAAATTACAATTGAATCCCTTCTTTAGCATCTTAGGGGTTAGACTTTCAAAAATACTTTCTAGTGCTCACCTATAGGACAAAATATACTGTATCGGCCAATTCATCTCGTACACACTGTATTATTTCTAGTGGATAGTTCATGCAATTCGCTTTGCATATTAACCTTTTGACTTCCTGTACGCTGCCACAACGCAAGAAGACCAGCTAGTTCTATGAATACATTAACCCAATACAACTATATATGCCTTTTGTAATATACGAAATAGCTTAAATAAAAGTATCTATAATAAATTACATCATTAGTAGATTTAATAAGCTTCTGGCCTTATTCTCAAGTCTATATAAATATACATCGATTGTAGAATGTATGTAAGCACATCACTTCAGAACGGTTCATCTATTTGGCTAATTCTTTTGTATTGTTTATAATTGTCAGGACAAGGTTTATAGGAAACAAAACCTTTGTAACTTCGTGTGAGAAAGTAAAAAATTTGAATTAAAAATCATCATATAAAAACGTGTGTAAGAGAGAAGGCAGTAAGGAGATCTTTAAAAATATTGTTACAAATGACAGATTAATGTACAGTTGATTAGTTGCAATTTATCCCATTACATGGTCATTCTGTAAAGGGAATATTGGATCTCACTTTTTAATTAGCCTTGTGAAGCTGGGGCGGGTAGCTAATGCAACATAAATACGAAATTTGAACTGTATCTTCAACACTAAACTTTGTTTCTATCAGAAATAAAATATGTCATGTCACTATGACACATGCCACTCGCTGTAATATCAGCCATCTGTCAGTGAAATTTCCTTCAAAATCGGTCTAGCCATTTCGAAATTACCTGAAACAATCAGACAGACCATCGAAGATTTTAAAAATTAGTTTTTTGTTATCAGTAGCTTGTATATTACTTATATCGTTATTTTGATATGACACACAGACAATTCATTTATATTATATGTATAGATATTAAATAGTGTACACAATACTTGAATAGTAAAACTCTGTCTATTATTTTTCTAAGTCACCTGTCGTTTTTTTTCACTCGATTCTTTTTCTTCGAGTGTTTCTCTATTTCAAGCCTCACCTACCACCTTATCTACCACCCTCAAATTGGAAATATATCATGAAGCTTCTAAAGGTCTGTTTTGGCAGTTGCACTCAAACAATCTAGTTTATCGTATTTAAGACTATACAGCGCAACTGGTTAATCGCTAGCAATATGTTTACAGGGTAATCATTAATCGATTCTCGTTCTAAATCAGTTTAAAAATGAGTGCTTAATATTTGACCTAATTATCTCGAGAAAGACAAAACTGATATACACTCAACATCAGGTGATTTACGCAAAAACAAACTGGTGTAATTATAAGGAAAGCAATTATTCACATCGTGGCGCGCAGTCCTGCCCGCGTCCCTACCTAGACCCGCGCCCCGCTTTCCTTTGTTTGAGCGTGCAGTGTTCCTACGACAAGCAGTTACGTAATAATTAACCTTGAAAGCGCTCCTTTATATTGTACATTGACCCTAGATGTAATTTTTTTACGTTTAAAAGTATCGTTCCCATACTTTTGAAAGTGTTAGAACAAACTTTAACTTAGGTTTTCTTGATTGTTTATTGGTATTTGTTTTGATATTATTATTTTATATGTTAAATATGACCATGAACTACCAAAGGATTGAAGGGTGTTAAACTCTAAACAGTCAATTGGTATAGTATATCATTTAACTTGTAATATTTTTGTTAAGCACCAAAACTTATACTAACTAATATTATAAATGAGGAAGTCAGTTTGTTTGTAACGCTTTCACGTCTTAGCTACTTAACCGATCATAATGAAATTTGTCATACACATCGTTAGGGATACAGAAAGGTCATCACAGAATGATAATTAAATCTAGAAAAATACTGTTCTTGTGAGACCAAAAATATCTATTACTCTATAATAATAATGAGAGCGAAACCGCAGGCAAACCATAATAAATTACAAAAATGAATATTAATAGTGGTGATGGTTATATAATTTTAAAATATTCTTAATAAGAGAATCGTAATTTCATACACAAAGGCAATAAATTATAGAAATTGATCTCATTCAAGCTATATTAAATGAACCATCTGCTTTATATTACTTGTGGCTTAATCTTCCCAATCTATATTGCGTTCGAGTAATATTGGAACTGAAATTATGGTTTTTGAGTGCATTATGCTGGGACAAACTTAATTCTTAGAAGAAATATAATGTAGAATATTCTCCCTCCTTGGAAAAGAATATAATAACTAGCTACCAAACCCGGCTACGCCCGGATGGACTAACGTTGTAAATGATATCAAATCTTCACTTTATAGTACAGCCATGTAAAGTAATAAAATGACAACTGAGAGGTTTCTGGAGAGAATAGAGGCACGCTGAAGCTGTTCCTAGTTTCAGGATGAATGGGTCGGCTCGCCCGGGTACTACCACCCGACCCACAGAAAACCGACGTGAAGTAACTTACATTGTTGCGTTTCGTTCGGTCAATGAGAGGGCTGGATTGTGACTCCTCTGGTGTTGTAAGTGTTTATGGATGGTGGTGATCACTTAACATCAGGTGATTCACATGTTTGACCCCTATGATATATTAAAAAAAACTGTATTTCAATTTGTCAATATTTCTAAACATCTGCCTTCCGCCTCACTAACTTTTTTGGATCATCGTCAACCTGTAAGTGACCCAGGCTCATAGGCCTCTTCCCGAAAGGTATGGGCATAATCAATCTATAAGATATCTGAATGGGTCGGCTCGCCCGGGGTAGTACCACTCTCTCACAGAAAACCGACGTGAAGTAACAGTGCATGCATTGTTGCGTTTCGTTCGGTCAGTGAGAGCGCCGGAGACCCACCTTCCCTTTCTCTATCCCCTTCCCTAACTCTTTCTCTCCCCCCTCCCCCAACACAGGCTGGCAACGCACTTGCGACTCCCCTGGTGTTACAAGTGTCTATGGACGGTGGTGATCACTTACATCAGGTGACCCACCTGTTCGTTTTACTTCTATGATATAAAAAATAATAATAATAATAATCCATGCGGACGAAGTTATGAATAAAATATAAAATCCACTAGATGAAAAACTAAGATCCGGCTTAAAAATCTTTTCGCGTTTTGAAAACACTCAGTATAGATAGATATCTTACTATAGAAATTCGTTTTGTAAATAGGTCCAAAATGGTACCGGGAAATATTCATTACGCCGTCTCTCTCTGTATTTTTAAATGCGAAGTGTAAAACAAACAAAGCGACTCAATTTCCAAAAACAACTCAATCAAGAAATAAAACATAAAAAGAGGTTTATTTGCATTCGATCAACAAAAAAAAAGAAATCATTTTATTGGCATTAAATTTAATACAGTCAACACCGGACCGTTTCAAAAATCGAACTGCAAATTGATGGCCAACATCAAAAAACCAATTTCGCCGGGACAATACAAGCGATGCCGTCAGTTTCATCCATTGTGCCAACCTTCAAAAATCGTAAACCTCACTGACACGCCAATGTGGAATTCATTGGCGGGTTTTTTATTCCCTCTCACTTACTTTATTTTATGAGTTTATTTTATGTCGAACGCATTCATTTCGCACATTACGGCGAGTCTTGTATAACGCTTCGGCTTATGGTTCCCGTGTAAAATTTTCTGCTGATCTTTTGTTCTCATGTTTTTGTAATGAATTGTAATCAGTTTTATGCCACGCTTTATATGTACTTTTGTACTTTATTATATCTTTTTTACATTTTTGGGCATTTCTGTTTAATTCGCAAGCCTGTTGTCAAACATATTTTTTATCGACCAATAGTGTTTTAGAGCGCATCAATGAAGTTGAAGAATGAATTAGTCTTTTTTAATCTCAACCCTGCTATCATAGATATCCACAAACTTTTTTTTTTTTATGACATAGGTGGAAAACGAACATGTGGGTCACCTGATGTTAAGTGATCACCACCGTCCATGTACACTAACAACACCAGAGGAGTCGCAAGTGCGTTGCCACCCTTTTTTTTTAAAGCGAAACTTTTTTCCATCATTGCAATTTTTTTCGTCCATCTATCGCATGTCGCGTAACAGCCAGCGCGCGGCCGCGGAATAGGGGTAATGTGATAGGCGCTAGGCAGAGCAGCGATCGTCAATATCGCGGTGCCCATAGCTCAATTAAAAATGATTCAATGATTTAAATAAATAATGTGATTAATTTTTAACATACATCTACCATCTGAATGATTGTGTTTATTACATATGCCGTACTCTAACACGCAGATTGAAATTTAAATGTATAGTTGGATATGTTGTCTACTATTGATTTCCCATTATTATTTCCATTTTACAGTTATAAATTTAAGATTAAAAACGTGATTTTGATACACTAAATCGAATAATTTTTCGAAAAATTTCAGTTAAATGCCTACGAGCCGAAAAAAGTTTTTTACCTTGCGACGTGGTTTCATAAAACCACACATTTTTGAAGTGAAAGCTTGTTTAGATGTGTCGAGCGGTATTTTTGGCAGAAGATAAATCTATAATTTCGCGTCATGACACGCTACGTTAGCATGACCTTATAGTTATTAAGTTAAGATTAAAAACGCGATTTTAATAGCCTAAATCGAATAATTTTCCGTAAAATTTCAGTTAAATGCCTACGATCCGAAAAAAAGATTTTTTACCTTGCGACGTGGTTTCATAAATCCACACATTTTTGAAGAGTAAACTTCTTTAGGAGTGTCGAGCGGTATTTTTGGCAGAAGATAAATCTATAATTTCGCGTCATGACACGCTACGTTAGCATGACCGTGCGTATTGCACTTGCTATTGATCTCCTATCCCCGCTCATTCCCTTTCCCCCAAACACAGGCTGGCAACGCACTTGCGACTCCACTGGTTTTGCTAGTGTCTATGGAAGGCGGTGATCACTCAACACCCGCCTGTTCGTTTGCCTCCTATGATATAAAAAAAATCTGAAATATGAATATGGTCATTCACACTATAATTGTTACGAAAAGAGAACTCATTTATTTCATTGCTTTGAATTCTCACTTCTATCAGCAGTCTCAATGGCTGTTTCGACTTTTTTTTGTTCCTGCTATTTTATATGAAATTTCACACTAGTTTTCGCCTGCTACTACGGTCGTGTTTTTATATACATATATAACATACTAATACTGTCTCAAACGCTACATGTATTTTTGTGTTGTGTTTGTGTTATTTATATCGGCTTTCCTCTTAATTAACTTCTATTCACTGATGTTATTTTCATGCTTCCTTTTGGTATATATTTACCTAATACTTATTATGCTATTAAGCCTTGTTTTTTGTTACAATAACAACACGCCGTGAGGTCCGGGTGAGTGCAAAGTAATTATAAAACAATTTTGATGCAACACACTTACTTAATTACCAATTGTTTTGTAATAATGAGTATGTACTAGCTAAGGTTATATCATATTAGCGGAGCGGAGCGGGGAGTAATAGCGATAAGAGTTGACCAATTTGACCTGTGATCCGATTTTGTTTCTTAATACTGCAAAAATACAAACATCAAGTAGGAACAATAAAATATTTAAAAAAGTATCTGTTGTTGGTGGAAATTAATCAATTTCTATGGACTACATTTTATTTCTTCTAAGTATGAAATAATAAATTTAATTTGTTAATGATATAGCTTAAAAAGTCTTACAATGAATGTTCTCAGAAGTAGTGGTATATCCGACGGTTCTCTTATTTATTCATAATTTATATAATAAATATGCTTACAAGGTTATATCATATTAGCGGAGCGGAGCGGGAAGTAATAGCGATAAGAGTTGACCAAACTCAAATAGTGACACCTGTGTTCCGATTTTGTTTGTAAATGCTGCAAAAAATACATACAGCAAGTAGAAACAATAAAGTGTTTAGAAAAATAACTGTTGGTAGAAATTATTCACTTTCTTTGGACTACATATTATTTCTTGTAAATATTTATATTAAATTTTATTTGTTAGTGATATGGCTTAAAGAGTCTTACAATGAATGTTCGATTACAATGATGATTCGTGTATATCCGACGGTTCTCTTATTTACTCATAATCTATATAACAAATATGCTTTTAATTGATGGCGATTAAGTTAAAAAAAATTGCGTACTCTTCTATATTTTATTTACTTTGTAACAAAGAGTTTCCTATAATATTTCCTGTGTTATTTAAGTACCGAATTAGCTGATAGATGGCACTACAGATAATGAAGCTTTGATTTAATTTGTTACTTACTTATATTGAAACCAGATGGCAGCACGGTCGCGTGCCCTTATATACATAATTCATTCTAGTGTATGATTTTTATTATTATTCAATTTAATATTTTTTGATGTGAAACATCTACAGGCGGAGGGTAAACCTGATTGTCGGCGTGGCAACGCAAAACACGACTTTGTACTATTAACGAAATACTCAAAAACATTTGCAACCCTATCTGTATAAACATAAGATTCAAATTGTTTTGTTGGTCACTCGTTATACTAGTGATACGCATGCACCTACGACCTAGCGCCCTTTGATAAATGCCTAATTGAATGTTTGTATATTGTATATAACAAAACTGAATATTTATGTTATGCTTTATCTTTTCATTATGCCATAGCTGATTGCTGTCGTAATCTGTTCTTTTAGGCATATAACTTATACAAAATAATCTCTATAATTCACATCTGCCAGGCGTCCCATGACAGATCTTTTTTTTTTTGTTTTCAAAAATTTTTGATTGATCTCTTTATAACTAATTATTGACAAAAGCAAAAATATTTAAAAACCGAATGGTACAGAATGGTATAAAATGTTGCTCAATTGTAAAAAAAATCTCATCCATAAAGAAAATTTTTCTGTGACCTCCCTTTGCGTAACGCTTCAGTGGTTGTTTTGATTTGACCAGCCTATTCTTATTTAAATTATCAGTACGTCTCTTATAGGCTGCAAGTCTTAAGTCATCTTTTAAAATACGCGACATGGTTCTAGATGCTATCTTCATCTCCCGAACGGACTTCCGTTGCGTTGTCACCCAGTTACCTCCTAGTCGCGCCTAGAGAAGATTTACTCCAAAAGTTAATGTTTCTTTATTTATTGAAATTATTCATCTGATAATAAAAGTTTTTTAATACTTTATGATAGCGGTTCACCACACTTTCACCTGATGTTAAATAATAATGTGATTTGCAATTGGAGTGGAATACCTATACAGGCAGGTTAAGAAAAGGTCGTCCCACTATACTATGATTTCTTCATTTTGGTTATCATTTTGTGCACACACCGGCTAATTCTGATTTTCATTTGAACCTACGCCGGTTGACGTGGTGTAAACATACGCTATAATCTGAGCAACTATCGGTTCAAACATAGCTTTGTTCCTAACTGAAAATTTACAGTATTTCAAAACGAGCCAGAAGATGTATAACTTAAAATATAAGTTATCAAACAGAGCGTTTTAAATTCACATTAGACACGTACTTGTGAAAGAGAAATATATTAACTGCGTCTCGAAAGGTCTTTGAGATAGAATTCTTTCACACGGGGTCTCTCAAACTCGAGAAACTTATGATCAGTATTTTTTTAAATAAATGTACCAGATCATTTCATGTATTATAATTATATATCTCTGTTAACATTTAACTATTTGTTCTTTTATCTTAAAATAAAGTAAAAATATTTACGTAATCAAAGTCACGGATACCAGTTAGTTTATATCGTAATATTTAAATGTTTTTGGTTTCATTTCATTCAAATTTTTCACATTTCATTCACACATTCACAAAGGGTTTGAAAAATAGAACAAAAAAGAGAAAATTTCGTGATAAAAATTCTTTAGATAAGAAGTCAGTTAAGTGAGACACAAGTTAGTATGGAGGTTTTCAGAAATATTAGCAGATTGATGTTCAATTGTTCATTTGCGATTTTTTTTATGACATCGTAGTTGTTAACAATACTCTTTTCATATAAAGGAGGTATGAATGCTGCAACATTACGTTCATAATTCAAACGTAAAAAAAACAAAAGACGATTTTTTCTTCATATTCTATTTTATTCCATTATTCTATTGTCGCCTGTCTAATTGTAAATACGTAAAATATATTAAAAAATTCCATTACAAGTTTTCTACAATTATTTCATTCATCGTTCGTAATTTTTTTTTGTATGTAAAAGTAGGCAAACGAACAGTTGGGTCACCTGATGTTAAGTGATCCCCGTCTTCCATAGACACTAGCAACCCCAGGGAAGTCGCAAGTGAGTTGCCTTAGTACAGTATAGTTCATCCATGCGAAGTTGGAGCGAGCAGTTAGTCAGTTAATAAATATTCGTAAATTATATGATTATAGTTTGAAAATCGCTATCGCTTATCACTGAAATCTGTAGGAGACGCTAATTTACATACAGTCTACATTTAGACGACAAACGCATATTCATGACAATGCCACCGTATGAATATCCGTGTGCCGCTCCCGGGTTCGAGTCCCGATGATTTCACTACTAATTCACATGCCATAACGTATAAGTATTTAATAACCGCCCATATTCCTCATCATATAGAAAATTCAAATATCATATAGAAAATATTATTTCCAAACAAATCCAACATTCATTACCAATTATATCGCTAAATACATCATACTTTGAACGTTTGTCCCCACAGTGATACGTATGGTGGAAAGGTTTCATTCTTTCTCCTATTTTCTAACTGGATTAGATTCGCCTAGTTGTCAGATACGAAACACACGTTTCAATTCGTGAGACTCACATGTCGACACACATGTAAGGCTCATGAATTCGTATGTACAGAATAGCTCTAGCTAGCTTAGTTTAGCTTAGATCAATGCCCGGTGTTATGTCCAAGGCAACAGCACCAGTCGAGGTTTGGCGACTTTGGCACCATTGAGCTTGTTGCCACTTATATAATATACCAGGTGATTGGTTAGCCGCTCGCTACATTCAAAGACATGAAACTTCATAGTCACATTTAACATATAAAATAACAATATAAAAACAAATACTAATAAACAACAATGAGAACCTTAGTTAAAGTTTGTTCTAAGACGTTTAAAAGTATGGGTATAAAAGTGAAGCGCTCAATGAACGAAAGTGAATCGCGAGGGCGCATCCGGGGTTAATAACCTTAACATTACGTAACGCGTAAACTATCCCTTTCAATGAGCAACTGAGGCATGGTTTGGCGGTGGCGCGTGGTGCTGGTAGCGAGAAGGGCGTGGTGGCACGCACACTGTCGCGTGACTTAAACAAAGCGTTAGGAGTCTATATCGGTTTTTTTTTCTAGATAATTAAGTAAATTATTAAGCACCTATTTTTTACTGATTTAGAACGAGAAGTGAGTACTGAATAACCTGTGTAAATATTACGAGTGACTAACCTTTCACGCGGTATAATATAAAAGATAACGATGAAACTGCCATAACTATATAGGCTAATTAAAGAACGAATAATAATCACATTAACAATTAAGTTAACTAGTTAAGCATAATAATAAGAATGTCTTGTTTTGCTCACTTTAGTATTGTATTTAGGCAGCACTAGAATTAAAATATTTTTTTAATAAAGATGCGAAACAATAGAAATCGTTGTGGCCTAGTGGTTTGACCGGTGGAGTATTATTTCGATGTCTGCAGGTTCGAACCCCGGCAAGTACCAAAGAATTTGTCGAATATTTACTAATTTAAATTGGTAGCACTATCGGCTGAAGGTGAAGGAAAACGTCAACAACCTGAACCTGAGAAATGTTCTTATAGTACTACTGTATGTGGGACAAATATAGAACTATGGATTTCTCAGAGTTTGAAATCGCCAATACGTCGTGGGCTGGCGTGGTGATTACGCCCATACCTTCCCTCGGAAAGAGGCCTATTGCCCAGCAGTTCTTTCTCTTACAGGCGGATGGCGATGATGAACAACAGTCTGCAGGAAAAATAAAAAAATAATTAAAAAACCGATCGTCTTGAAATTTCATGTACAAGGTATCAGGGGTACTAAAAAGATCATAGATAATATAATGTACCCGACGGACAGATCAAATCTGCATCATCATAGGCGATGTCGTAATCAAAAGCTATCAATATAAAAAAATCGGATGTGAGTTTATAACGCTTTCACGCTTCTGATCTGAACCGATCATTGCGAAATGTTCTATTCACGTTATCAAGGGTAGAGAAATAGGTACCCTATGTGTACCCTCAATTCAAAAAAGTATTGTTCCCGCAGGATAAGTCGAAATTACGTTAGCGCTAGCGAAGCCACTGGTAAAAGCTGGTCTATAAAAATACAAATACAGACCAAGTTGCGGACGCTTATTAGTAACAAATAGGATTGAAATTTGATAGTTTTATTATGCTAATATATTATCACTCGACAAAATATCCATTAAAGTTACCTTAGAGGAATTCCAATGGTATCCACCGCAAAATTAATAACTTAAATGAGAAATTTTTATTAGCCATTTCTGTATATCCTCTTAACGGGTGAAACTTGATGATAAATCACCTCGTTAACTATACGAAGATTACCGAAATTCGTTTCGACAACACTCGAAAGATAAAAATCGATTTATGTTTGTTTGAATTCGGTACGAGAGTTCTAAATAAAATATGTTAAACGAAAATGAACCGAAAATGCTTAATTTAAGATTCAATAAAACTTGACAGTCAAGTTTTGGGGCGGTTCCCGTGTTTTTGATATATAAGCAATGTTCACGAATACGCTTAGAGCTGGTAATGGTTTTACAAACGTTATCTATACTAATATTATAAAACTGAAGAGTTTGTTGCTGAATGCGCTAATCTTAAGAACTATTGGTCAATTTTGAAAAAATATTTCAGTGTTACATAACTCATTTATCGAGGAAGGCTATAAAATATATATCATCACGCTAAGACCAATGAGAGCGAAGCACCATTGAAGAATGGTTCAAAATCGGGGTATTTTTTCTTAAAAGATTTGGTTGTAATTTGTAAATAATTATAAACAAACTTTACAATATACCAAGTTTTTAAAACGAAATAGAATTTATATAAACCTTATAAAGATTTAAAACCAAAATATAATACTGACTGTCTTGAAAAATTGTATTTGTGAATTTTATGTGAATTAAAACCAACCGTCAATACCAGTTATTCTATTTTTACTAAATAATTCTGTTAACGAAATAATTCCACGCTCCTAAGCCATACAATTGAGTCAGAAGCAATTCCCGATGATAAGGATTGATGGAGATCATGCAGTTACGAGCGGAATACAGTTGATTTTTACGTATAATCATATACTAATTATAACTCATGTTTTTTTTAATAAGATTCCAGAAACCGTGCTGTGTAAGCTACAAGCCATTTTAGCTTGAAGATTTTTTTTATATCTATATAAAGACAAATGTATCGTTTTCTTTATTTATCTGTGTATTTGTCTATAAAGAAGTCTATGATATAATATTGTATAATCTGTGGTGTTTATGATGAAAAGACGTTTTTAGAAAAATGTTCAGATTTGATCTTTAAATAAGTGGAAAAGGGGAGTGATTTCTATAGAAAGTCAGTTTTCAAATTTTAGCTACAATAAAACGAATATTTGATAAATGTTTAACTAATTATATTTCAGAAGCTCAATACTGTTTGATTTTATAATATCATTTCCTGAATCAACAAATAAGTCCTAAATATATACACTAAAATCTGTATAGTACAAAAAACTAAACTAGTGAAAAAACGTTTGACCCATTTAACGTTAACTGACGTTATGGTCTAAGATGCTAAACACGTTAAACCTAGAGTCAGACCGACTTTCAAGTACTGCTACTGGAACAGCTACAGGTGTAAGGTTTTGGGGCGTAAGGGGTGTTAAATAACATCTAAGACTCGAGACACCCAAGCCAACCTCGCCTGTACGTGGTGCACCCTGCTGAATGACGAACGACGCAATGGCGATAGCGGGGTGGTAGGGTTTTACAGCCTGACTAGGACGCAACCACCATGTATATGGCGAAACAGCCCGTCATAGTGATTCGCTTCTGCGGGTCGTGTTTCGGGATCAGCCTGTGCATATCCAGCTTTTCGCAGGCCGGCATGACAGCGGTGACCGGCGATGAACAGTATGTCATTCGGTGGTCACCATTGTTTCTGGATTGTAATGTACTTATCATCAGGTACAGTGCAGTCATTTTGCCGTGCTACTATAAAAAAAAGGTGCTTAGCGACGGATTTTCAACCTAAAGGTGGTATTAGGCTTATAAAAAGTTCTACCATTATGTTACAGTTACATCATAATATATTCCTCCACCTAAAACTCCATCCAGTTCATTGGTCAGAATCTATGCGTATCATGCCCGGGACGTTAACATGTACTCCCACAGAATGGCCACCGGTACTTTGTCATATAGCTCCGTCGGCTTTGAGAAGGAATGAGGCCTTGCTGAGAGCTTATTAAAGAAAAGCACAACATTAGCCTACCTATACATAGTGGGTTCTTTAATGCCCCACACCATAGACTAAACCCCGACGACCAGCTTTCAATATTGCTACGGAAATAGCTAATAGGGAATCCAGCATATGGAGCGAATGGCGAAAAACCTGGCAAGCGTCAAAGTTGGGCCAAGCAAGATGCGCCATCGACCTGTGTGTTAAATTAAAGGGCTTCGATCAGCCCAGAGGTGACTGGTGCAAACTAAACAGATTGCGTACTGGACACGGGCCGGTCGGTGTGCACAGTTTAAATACCGGTGCGCATGGATTGACTCGCCACGCTGTGACTGCGGAGCGGATATCCAATCCTTAGCACACATCATACAACAATGCCCACTAAGGAAATATAATGGTTCTCCAGATGACTTAATCATTCTTACCGACGACGCCTTAAAATGGCTGAAAGAATTAAATCACCAATTATAATAAAATAGAACGGCTTACCCCATTTCAGCCATACGATTATTTCAAGGTGGTAGAGCCACACTGTAGCTATTAGTAGTTTCAGCATGAATGGGTCGGCTCGCCCGGGGTAATACCACCTCACAGAATACCGACATAAAGTAACAGTGTTTGCATTGTTGCGTTTCGTTCGGTCAGTGAGAGCGCTGGAGGCCTTTTCCCTACCCGTCCTCCATATACAGGCTGGCAACGCACTTGCGACTCCCCTGGTGTTGCTAGTGTCTCTGGACGGTGGTGATCACTTAACATCAGGTGACCCACCTGCTCGTTTGCCTAAATATGACATTAAAAAAGAAATACGATTAAATAAAAAATTGGTAAGAATTCGAACTTACGTCGAACAAAGCGGTGTCAGAATATGCTAACCACTGAATCATTACCGCTTCACTTTTCATAACCATCTCCTTAAAAATAAGGCGAGCTAGAATCGAAGTAATATTGACATGAGTGTGAGGTCCTATTTCTTCTTCTATCCCAGACTGGGTTCTGCCCGCGACTTCGTCCGCATGGATTACTTACTTTAGGCTAACGCTAACTTGAACTCGTGACTTTGGTAAATAAAATATTTTTAAATAATACGTTAACCCCGATTTTTTAATTGTTGAATCATTCATCATTGGTTCTCCACTCCTATTGATCTTAGTGTGATGATATCTACTATGTATACACTATCTTCCTCTATAGTTTTATAGCCTTTCTCGATAAATGAGCTATCTAAGACTGAAGAACGTTTCAAATCGGACGAGTAGTTTCTGATATTAACGCGTTCAGGCAAACAAACTCTTCAGCTTTTCTAATTTTAGTATAGATACGTTGACTTCCATTTGTTTATTAATTCAGTATAAAAATATATTGTTATATTAATTAATTAATAATTAAATTAATTAATTATTAATTAATAATAAATCATAATTAATAAATATATTAATTAATAATTAAAGTCCTCGACAAATTCATTGACCACTCTGAATATAGTTACGAAGAATATAAATACGTGTTATATTATAAGTATAACATAAAGATATAGAAGTGAACACACACAAAAAATTTCATCAAAATCTGTCCAGACGTTTGGAAGGAGTTCAGTCACATACACACTGACAGAAGAATCACTAATATTATAAAACAAAATCCACCGTTGCGTTTGTCAGACTGTTCGCAATAAACTCAAAAACTACCACACGGTTTCATGCGATTTTCATTAATGGATAGAGTGATTCTCGAGGAAGGTTTAGGTATATAATTTGTCAAGATTCTTTTGTGAATTGATTGAAATATAATGATAAATGTTGGAAATGTCGGAAAAAGTCATGTCGGCTGGGAGCTTGCGTCGAAAACGCTGCCCAATCCCTTTGAGATGTAATAAAACAATTGAGATAATAAGCAACGCAGACGAAGTCGCGGGAATGAGTTAGTTATATATAAATCTATATAACTAGCTAATTTCCGAGGTGGTAGTGCCACGCTGAAGCTATTACTGGTTTCAGCATGAATGGGTCGGCTCGCCCCCGGTACTACCACCCGACCCACAGAAACACTGACGTGAACTAACATTGCTTGCATTGTTGCGTTTTATTCGGTCAGTGAGAGCGCCGGATAACCCACCTCCTATCTCCCTCCCACCTTAACCACTCGCCCTCGCCCAAATACAAGGTGGTAACGCACTTGCGACTCTTCTGGTGTTGCAAGTGTCTGTCGACGGTGGTGATCACTTAAAATCAGGTGACCCACCTGTCCGTTTGCCTCCTATGATATAAAAAAGTAGATAGAAATAGATTTTAAATTTGTTTTGTGTTACTCACGGCTATACTCAGAGTTGTCAAAAAGATTGACGAGGACTGGTCGACGATATAGTCTCGACCACCGGGGATAAAGTCCTCAGAAGCTAACAACTTTGTATACGCTTAAAGGCACGTATGACGTATCGCGAGACGATGTTTACATAATCATAAAAGCACAATAGTGTGGTATTGTAATGAGTTGCGCCCACGCACGAAGCTGTGCGTGTTTACAGCGTGCCGCAAGCCACAAGCGACGGCGACTGTTGGATGAGAACATATTAATATTTACTTATTTGAAAGTGTTAATCTCTGAAATTATTAGTAATACTAGTGGGCGCCCAGTGGTCGACATTCGACCATAGTTCATTGATTTTTTAAAGTTGAATGTAGAATGAAAAACGGTAATTGGAACGTAAGAGTAAAATAATACATACAGACGAGCATAGCAACCTCCTTCACAACCTTTTTTGAAGTCCTTTATTGACAGATGTCAAAATGTCTTTTTTATTTACATGTTTGTATATGTTGTGTAAAATTGAAGCAGTAGTGTGAGTAATGCATATTTTAATTAAATTAATGTACTTCTAATGCATTTTATATAAATAAATAGCTTTTTGCACTTCTCCTCCATATAAACTTTAACTATGCCAAATTTCACTTTCATCCGTTCGCGCATTTCTCTCAAAAAAGGATACAAAGTTTGGGGTTCACGTATTAATATATAGATTAGAATTTTTTAATTAACATTTATAGATGTTTATTAAGAAAACTATATAATAAGAAGCATCAGGATAGAAGTTATAGGAAGGAAAAAAAATCGTAAAAAAGTTATATTAAGTGTAAGTCAAAAAGTACACCATGAGAGAACGAAGTACAACGAATGATATGATGGATCTAAGCAAAAGCTTTAAAAAAAATATTAGAGCGTGTGTGACATCGCCTATGCCTTCGTCTTTGCCTGTGTGAAATTTAGCAAAATATATTTGTTTAATATAATGATAATAAAATAATTTAGTATAAGGTATATTAATAAGGAAACCTATTTATGTTTTCTAAGTTGACCGTCTAAGTTACTTCCTATAACATAAGCTACCTATCAATGCAATCGATTAAACAATTTCCTAAATTAGCCGGAACAAACGGACAGACTAAAATCTTAAAGATGAATTTGTAGCTGTAACTTTCATATATACTTCCATATTGATTCACTTAAAACAAACATTTAAATTTTATTTAGTTGTATAGATTGGATTGTTGATAATATAAGTCTCTCATAAGAAGTTAGTAGATTAGTTGTTCCTTTTCAATGGAATTGGATTCCGCCTGGAATCGCCTGTACCACTCAACACTGTAACAAGAAATGATTGATTATATTCGGTTAAACGTGTGCCTGCAAAAGTTCCATTTAAAATTAGTAACAAAAACACGATTTTCCTGTCATGTAAATAAAATAAAACGTTTTTGATCACAGTGAGATATGATAAGCTCTAAAGGGTGACGTCATCATTCGAACGATTTGACAACATTCCAGAGACGATATTATTAGAACCACATTGTTTCTGGTTCCCAAGATCAATACATACAAAATGTAACAATACAATCATGTACCTAGAATTCCTATATCGTATTACTGTATTGATTTATTGTGAACTCGCTTCAACTTCTGAGTTAAACCAAGCGTAATGCACGTCAAATAAGTATAACTCACCGGATTCGGAGTTCATAAGGAGATAATATTTTTGGTCCACTTGCTATGTACGCCTTTGTAGATTGAGATTTAGACAAAAGCGTACACTTTTTTTTTAGAATTTATCACCTTTTATAGATCTCTGTCGTGACGAATGACGATGTTTTATTATGTTAATATTTTGTACTGCGTTCCTTGATTTAGTTGTCAAAACTTACCGGATGAGTAACATGGCAATGGCTCAGTGGGTTCTAATCTAGCTCCAATTTTTGGTAAAGGAAGATATACGTAATTGTATATTAATTGTAAGTATAATATTGCCTGCTAGCTATTACCCTCGAGTTGTCTCTGTTACGAATCACCTATAGATTTTTTTTTATATCATAGGAGGTAAACGAACTGTTGGGTCACCTGATGTTCAGTGATCACCGCCGTCCATAGACACTAGCAGCACCAGGAGTGTCGGAAGTGCGTTGCCAGCGTGTGTGTGAGGGTAGGGGGGACGGTGAGAGGAGGTTGAGGGCAGAGGAGAGGGGAGATGGGGCTCCGATACTCTCACTGACCGAACGAAACACAACACTGTTACTTCACGTCGGTTTTCTGTGAGAGGGTGGTACTACCCCGGGCGAGCCGCCCCATTCATGCTGAAACCAGTAATAGCTTCAGCAAAACTACCACCTAAACAGATATGTTCGTCTTATGTGCTTTGAATGTTCCTGTCCTAGGTTACGTCGTAACTTAACATGGAATGATATTGTGGTCAACAGGTAAGACTATTAAGCACTAAGAAAACCTTACTTATTATTAAGTTTTGAGCTTTGTAAGTTTGTTAAGTTCAAAGTAAACGACACCTTTGCACTTATTTAAAATGTCCGACTCGCAAAGACTAAAACCCCACGGTGTACCGACAGCCCGTTTTGTGGGGCAGGCAAGGGATCGTTCAAGCTAATCAACCTTGTAGAGCCTTTTTTTTTTATACGTGGGGAAATCCCTTGTGGATATGCCACCCCCCCGGGGGAGAGGGTGGGTTATGTCCGACTCGCACGGACTAAAACCCCACGGTGTACCGTCTGACCGTATTGTTGATGCGGCAAGGGTCGATCTGTGCTTCTCCCCTTGAAGAGCCGCCCCAACGGTCCGCCCGGCGGAAGGTGGCCGCCGGGCTCCTACCTATAGAGGGACAGACCGGGTACACACTGGTTGCCCCCCCTCGTCCGCCGGACCTGTGCAATGAGCAGATGGGCCTCCCGTACCTGATAGTACTGAAAAGGGACGATTTTGTCTCATTTTCTTTGTTAGTGCAACCGTGCGTAACGAAGGGGAGGAGCTATTATATTATAAACATTATTTGATCTCATTTCGTTGCATTTGATTTCATTTTAATTTTTTATTGTTAAACAATTATCATTGTTATTGTCAGTGTCGAAGGTTTAGAATTATACTAGCAGTACCCGTGACTCCGTCTGCGTAGAACTTAATGTAAAAAAAGAGTGACTAATTAAATTATCTGTATATATTATCTACGTTACTCAATGTACTTAATTAAATCCAGCCGTAATTCAAATTACAATAACTTTTAATAGAGTGGACCGATTTTAATGAAACAAAGACTAAGTTGGTCTCGAGGATATGCTTTATGATCTTGGTGAGGTTTTATCATATACTCAGTGAGTTCTTTAGCAGCGATGCGTGTTCATACAAAAAGAGATACAGACGTCTAATTATTACCTATTTGTAGGCACTACAACAAGGTACCGACACGTTAGATTTACATTCTGATTAGAAAAAAAGATTATTACTCAAATCAAATCAAATCAAAAATACTTTATTCAGTTTAGGCCCTAATAAGGCACTTATGAACGTCAAAGACTACTACCGGTTCGGCAAACAATCCAGTCATCGAGAAGAACCGGCAAGAAACTCGATCGGGTACATTTTTTAAACATATATTTCCAATACATTAGACGATGCTTTTAGTGGATGCACAGAGAGGAGTCAATTCCAGACATCACTTTCATTCACATACTGATCCACACTATATTATCCTTTTATACTACTATAAACTTATATACTATTGATGTTATCTTATTAAAATTAACTTATTTATTCGTAGCCACTTGTAGACTCCGTTTTTAAATCAATTTACTAAATTAGCAGACACTATTGCCAGTTTAGTACCACTTTGTTTCTGCTATTATACTCGATCTATTCTATCAATATGAACCTAATAACAAATGATTCGAGAAAAAGCATTTTCATGTCTAGCAATTTTTTTTTTATTTGACACAGATACCAATCCTGCGTTAACATCTAATTTGATTCAACAATTTTTGATTTAATTAAGATTGATTGCATGCCTACTACATCTGTTATCGAAATAGATAAGCTCAATAATCTCAATCTCAAGCTCGTTTGAACACAGTGCCCCTCACTCAATCTTATTTTTTCTTGGTTTATCTACAATAAAAGGCGCTGGCAAATGATAATAAAATGTTAGACTTCTATTTATTTATCCGAGAAAAATATTTTAATGATATATATGTCGTTAGATATACTTTTTTGGGGTGTAAGGGTGTCGAATAACATCTAAGACTTGAGACATCCAAGCCAACCTCACCTGCACGTGGTGCACCCTGCTGAATAACGAACGAGGCAATGGCGAAAGCGGGGTGGTAGGGTTTTACAGCCTGACTGGGTCGCGACCACCATGTATATGGCGAAAAAGCCCGTCATAGTGATTCGCTTCTGCGGGTCGCGTTTCGGGATCAGCCTGTGCATATCCAGCCTTTCGCAGGCCGGCATGACAGCGGCGACCGTCGGTGGATACTGTGTCACTCGGTGGTCGCCGTTGTTTTTGAATTGTACCGTGCTTACCATCAGGCAACGTGCAGTCATTTTGCCGTGCTACAATAAAAAATACTAGAAGGTACGCTGTAAAATGTTACAGAAACCGCGGGTAATTTCAGATGTTTCTTCTCCCTATTTTTAAGACACTTTGGAAACTATAACTGTTATTATTTATTATCAAGTAATTTTATCTTCTAATACACAAATCTATATCTATACATATAAGAGAATGTAAATCCAATGTGTCTGTAATTTTTTGATTTTCATGAAAAAAATAGTTGCAGGTATCCTAGGAGTCCTAGGTGTGTGTCTGTGTGTGTGAACACGCATCAGTGCTAAAGTACTAGGTTAACAAAAAAACAAGAAGTCATAAAGCATATCCTCGGGAGTAACCTAATGTTTGTTTCATTAAAATCGGTCCACTCTATCAAAAGTTATTGTAGTTTTAATGACGACGCGGTGTAAGTACGAGAGAACAGTAGACAAGTAAATGGACTTAATACAGTCAGACGACTTTATTGATCACTCTTTTTATATAAACTTCCACGCAGACGAAGTCGCGGGCACAGCTAGTAAAACATAAAATAAACATAGATAAATTTTCACGATATCTTCATTTAAGGTTGTAAAAGGCGTAAGAAACTACTATTTTTATGAGCACAACGCGTTCATCGATATATGTATTTTCTGGCGGTGGAGAAGTGTAGCAAGCGGTGTTTGTAGTCCGGTGAAGCTGTTAAGACCTTGCTTGGTCAATAGCGTAGTCAGTTCGAAAAAAAAAGAAAAATAAACGGTGTGGTGCTTCTCTTTTTTTACTATATTCATAAAATATATTATTAAAGAAATAAATAAGCTACATTATTAGCTACATTACAAACAGCTAGTATTACACACATTTTTGTATTAGCTCTGGATTCAAGTATGAATAAATCTATACATATAATAAGAATGTAATGTGTCTGTACATTTTCGATTTTCACACGTATCAGTACTAAAGTACTAGGTTCACAATAAAACTACAACAATAAATCATAAAGCATATCCTTGGGAGTAACGTAGTGTTTGTTTCATTAAAATCGGTCGACTCCATCAAAAGTTATTGTAGGTTTAATGAAGACGCGAGACGAGAGAACAGTAGACAAGTAAATGGACTTAATACATTCAAATTACTTTATTGATCACTGTATTTACATAAACTTCCATGTAGACGAAGTCGCGGGCACATCTAATAATATTATAAATAGATTGTTTGTTTTTCGGTTTGCATGAACGCACATATCTCCAAAAATACTAATCACATTTCAAGAATTCGCTTTGTATTGAGGAGGATTGGATGCTTTCTAATATCACTCTTCGACTTTCAAGACCTGAGTATGTACAATACAAATATGTAGCTTGAAAAGTACGCTAAGGAAGAATTAAGTAATATTGTGGCGAGTCGTGGTAGTGTCTGTACCGAATATATCTTATCATGAACAATAACATTAAACCACTCACAACGACTCTATTTTGTTCGCATTTCGGAAACAGTCTGTTATGAACAGTATGAACAGTTATGACGCTGAAGCTATTATTGGTTCCAGTATGAATGGGCCAGCTCGCCCTGGGTAGTACCACTCTCGCACAGAAAACCGACGTGAAGTAACAGTGCTTTCATTGTTGCGTTTCGTTCGGTCAGTGAGAGCGCCGCGTCCTCCCTCCCATCAAACGCAGGCTGGCAACGCACTTACGACTCCTCTGGTGTTGCAAGTGTCTATGTACGGTGGTGATCACTTAACATCAGGTGACCCACATGTTCGTTTGTCACCAATGATATAAAAAAAGTATATCCAGTTACCGAACGGCTTTCAGGCCCGGTTTACAGGCTGGAATGGCAGCCAGGTATTTGACGTTTTTTTTTTCTCGAACTGACTACGCTATTGACCCGGCAGGGTCTTCACAGCTTCACCGGACTACTAAGGTTGGCGCTTAAGGCACACAACCGATTTGGGTTTTAGGTAACATACACAAGGGTGCACGCACACCTCGGCTTGGGCTGTTACCTGGAAAAAGACGCGTCTGTCCTAGCTAACTATTCTAAGCTATTCATACAAATATACATTTGTGAACCATACAATCGAAATTGCATGATTCACAAATGAATACGTGTATATCGGATTGAACGGGGATTTGACGGTTTACTGACCTCTCAACGGTTTCGCTGTGCTTAAAAAATGTAATATCGACCCCACTGAGTCTCAATAATTCGCCCATCGCGACTGTCCTGAAAAACAAAAGCGGTTTTCTTAACATTTAAACGATAGCAAAGAAAAAAAACGGCTAAATATAATAATTCATTTCAACCGAAAACATATTGGGCGTTCCCGTAAGGTTATTTACGGGTTTAAAATGTCGAGAATCTTCGAAACATCTGCAACCGATTTACAGTATGAACGATGGTCAGAAGATTTTTTGTACAAATTTAATTTAAACCCTGATTATATTATACAACATCGGTGAGAAATAGAAATTACTGTCTCACTCACTCACTTTTTATCTAATCTAAACATATAATAAAAATGGAGTGTCTGTATGTAATATCAGAATAACATTTTTTTAATGATTGGGTGAGAAAGTATACAAGCTTCTGATAACAAAAATTCAATTTTAAAATTTTTTGTCGGTATGTTTGTTTGTCTGTCTGTTTGTTCCGGGTAATCTCCAGCTGGACCGACTTTGATGGGAATTTCACTGGCAGATAGAAAAAATTACAACGGGTTACTTAGGCTGCTTTAAATTAGACTAGCTCTTAACCGCGACTTCATCCGTAATGCTATCTCCAAAACGGTTGGACTGATCTTCACAAAACTTTCACTGGCACATAGCTGACCTTATAAAAAGTAATTCTAGCAATTTTTATTTACACTAGCTGTTAACCATGGCTTTGCCCGCAGTGCTATCTGCAAAAGGGTTTGACTGATTTTTTCGAGACTTTCACTGGCAGATAAGTCTTATAAAAAGTAATTTAGGCTATTTTAATTTATCCTGGCTGTTAACCGTGGTTTCGCCCGCAGTACTATCTTAAAAACGGTTCGACCGTTTTTTACAGGGCTTTCACCGGCAGATAGCGGACATTATAAAAAATCATTTAATCTATTTTAATTTAGACTAGCTGTTAACCGTGGCTTCGCCCGCAGTGCTATGTCCAAAACGGGTTGCCCAATTTTGACGGGCCGTCCACTGGCAGATAGCCTACTTTATAGGAAGTCATTTAAGTTTTTCTATTTTAAGCTAGCTGTTACCTGCGACTTCGTCCGCATGAAATTTAGAAAAAATATGCTGTTCCCTGTAAACATGGGCATAAGATGCGTTATACTGGACTCCAAGAATAAATATAATTGAAATTCATATACCTGTATCTATGTATGTAATTTGAATGATATTATCTTTTCAGTCATTTTGCTTTACTTATAACTTCAGCTCAGTCATTGTGTATGTCGTAGTGGGAGCATCCAGCAATCGGAGCATTCAGCAGTCGGAATTAACATAGGTGTTTGCTAATACCTATGGTAATTCGAATCTTTGTAAGATTCTGTAATAAAAATATACGTTACTATTTATGTGTTAATTTCGACTACTGAATGCTCCGACTGCTGGATGCTCCCACTGTGACATATACAATTCAACATTATAATTATTAATAGTAATTATGAAGATAGAAAGGGTCTTTCTAAAAATATAAGATAAAAAGTCCATAAACGTATTACTTATTGACAATATGGGTATATTACATCATCATAATAACATCTTTAAGTCATTGTTTCATTAGTTCCTTATACAGTGTAAGTGAGCACTGAGGTCGTTACATGGTGGGTAAAGGTTCCAAATATGTTGCTGATGATAAACCTCATTTGACACACTGTTAATATTTATATATCTAATGTATACGTTACATGTTATATGGGTGGCGTGCGTGTCGTACTTACAATTGTTTTTAAAGAGCATTTCTATAACTGTACATGGTCTCACGATTTTATATTTCTTTAATACAATGTAAAAAAACGCGTGCGGCCCTGCATGTACAGCTTGTATGCAATATTTTTAACCCTAAAATATCACTCTTCCATACAATTCTTCAAGCATCATTCATACAAACCCTGTCCTGACAATTACAAGCACAACAGAAAAGGAATTAACCAAAAAGATGAAACCTTTCTGAAGTAATAATACGCTTACATCATTATCTTCAACCTGTAAGAGATCCACTACCTCTTCCCGGTGTAAGGTTTGGGTATAATCACCACGCTAGTCTACGACATATTGGCGATTTCAAACTCTGAGAAATCCATAGTTCTATATTTTCTTAGTACCACAAGAACATTTCTCAGGTTTCCTCGCGATAATTTCCTTCATCGTCAGCCGATAGTGTCAGCAAATTAGTGAATGTACGCGAATTGAGAAAAAATCGTTAGTTCAGGGTTGGAACCTGTGGACATCGGGTTGATATTCCACCGGTCAAACCACTACGCCACCGCGACGTACATACATTCAGACTTATGTATAATAGTTAAATTATTGTTAAAATGTCTTGTTGGTAAATAAAGCCTGTTGTACCCTTGTCATCAGCTATCGCATGATAGAAAGTTTGCGATGTCCACAAACAGTATTATCTTTACGGTGTCCATTCAAGTTGAAATCTCGTTGGAAACGCTACAATAACGACTGACACTCGTTTCCACAATGAAGTGTCTATAAGAAGTTGTTTACCCAGATCTATGGAAAAACACTATATAGATGTGTATTGAAGAGTGGTAGAGCCACGCTGAAGCTATTATTGGTTTCAGCATGAATGGGTCGGCTCTTCTGCCCGCGACTTCGTTCGCGTGGAATAGTCACGCTAACGCTAACACGCAGCGGAAGCTCTCAAGAGAAAAAAATACCCCGATTTTGAAACATTCTTCATTGTTGCTCCGCTCCTATTGGTCTTAGCGTGATGATATATAACCTTTCTTGATAAATGAGCTATATAACAGTGTAAGAATTTTTCAAATCAGACCAGTAGTTCCTGAGATTACCCCCTACAACGTCACAAACTCTTTATAATATTATAGTACTAGCTGACCCGTGCCCACTTCGTTGGGCGGTAATAGGCATTATCAAGTTACAACTATTTTTTTAGAACTCAATCATATATCTCTCATCGTTAAGGCAGCGTTCGTAAGAAACGTTTTCGTTCGACCGTTTTTTCTCCGACTCCCCAGATATTATTACCCCTACAATGTCATAAACTTTACCTCCTTTGCTCCACTCCTATTGGTCTTAGTGTGATGATATATAACCTTTCTCGATAAATGAGCTATATAACAGTGTAAAAAAATTTCAAATCAGACCTGCAGTTCCTGAGATTACCCCTTACAACGTCACAAACAAACTCCTTATAATATTATAGTATATAGTACAAATTACTCCGAGTACCAAGAGATATGAAAACCACACTAATATTTTTTTTTTTTAATTTGTTTATAGGGGCTTTTATTCCACTGAACATATCAGCCCCATTGTTCCCCAATCTTTTTAGCTCTATCATGAGAGTCGCTGATGAGGTATCATAACCACACACTAATGTTAATAATTTCAAAAACAAATTCTGAAAATTTAATATTGTCATTCACACTGTAATTAATATGAAAATTTAAAAGAAAACTCACTTATTCCATTGTATTGAGTTTTCACTTCTGTGGCAGTCTTTAAGGCTGCCTCGACCTTTTTTTGTGTCTACATATCTCATATGAAAAATATGAAGGCGGTACAATCAAGAATATACCGTATAAATCAAACTCAAAACTACTTCAAGCCTGAACACGTCTCGAAGCAGATGCAAGTCGCTAATAAATAATAACTCTAACATTCTTTATTCTAACATATCATCCAAATATATTTTACCATTAACTCGAAATAGCTCGCTACTGGGAATTGAGTTAGAAAAAAATTAATACCACTCGTCAAGTAGTAGGCGATGAAAAGATTACAATCTAAATTTCTCATTATAATATTTTGAGAAATAATTTTGATTTCGGTCATTTTACAAGCATCTGTTCAAACTATTAAGAGCCATATAGTATACTAGCGATTCACCCGGCTTTACATAAACGACATAGGTTATTAAATCATTTAAATTCACGTTATTCCGCAAAATCATAAGTTTAACTTCTACCCAAAAAAACACCGCTCGACGCGCCTAAATAAATTTTCACTTCAAACAACCCTACATCAAATCCTTTTGAAACTGATTCAGAATTTTAGTTACGACAACATAACAAGCTGACAGACAAACGGGTAATTTTCATTTATAAATGTGAGTGATAAATACAAAACTTTAGTATGTATTAAAAGGTGTTGACCGGAAACTGCTGTCAGAAACTTGTCTTAAATATTAAGTAGCATTTATGTGTACGAAAAAATTGGCGAAATTTAACTTCACTGTAATTTGAACTTGTACGTGTTTCCTCTGTTGTATGACAGGTACTTTAAAACACCGTAAGGAGGTATTTAAGAGTGCCACAAGTTACATTAGCGAGTGAATGAAACTGAATGAAACTATTCTGCCGTTGTAAGAAGAAACATCTTAACTAAAGCACAAATCGGTGAACGGTAGGAAAATCTGTAAGCTCGTGCATTCAGTGTCATATTCAACTCGTTTTCTGATAGTGTAACATAATAACAATAAAAACAGGGTGTAGCGTAAAAACACACGATAAAAATGAAATGTTTGTATTACTGTAAAACTACAACAAAAAGCCGACGACACGCGCTTTTCTCAGGCTGTCACACCCAAGTACTAATCGCGCCTGACGTTACTTAACTTCATTGTTCGGATGAGCACCGCTATATTCAAGACTCTACCCGACACAGTCTTTACCTCCACCACTTTTCGTCATACAAAAAGATTACGGATCAGAAGTTCGAAGAGCTTCTATGAAAAGATTCATTTAAAAAAACTAAGGTGCATCAGTTTTTCGTTTTTTTTTTTAAATATTATATATCACAGGAGGCAAACGGACCGGTGGGTCACCTGATGTTAAGTGATCACCACCGTCTATAGACACTTGCAACACCAGGGGAGCCGCAAGTTCGTTGCCAATCTGTCTTTGGGGAGTAAGGGAAGGGGGAAGGAGGGGTAGGTGGGCCTCCGGCACTCTCACTGACCGAACGAAAGGCAACAATGCAGGCACTGTTACTTTACGTCAGTTTTCTGTGAGAGGGTGGTACTACCGCGAGTAAGCCGACCCATTCATGCTGAAACCTGTAATAGCTTCAACGTGGCTCTACCAGCTACAAAAGTATGATATTAGGGTTTTCTTGTAAAAAGAAAACTTGTAGGAAAAAGAAAACGATTTTGAAACATTCTTTAATGGTGCTCCGCTTCTATTGGTATAATACCAATTTTTTAATTTACCAATTGGTATAACCGTGATGATATATTCCTCGATAAATGAGCTATCTAACACTGAAAGATTTTTTTAAATCGGACCAGTAGTTTCCGAGTTTGTCGCGTTCAGGCAAACAAACTCTTCTGCTTTATAATGTTAGTATACTGGGATATAGACTCGGTTTTATGTCTGAAATGATTGTAGTTTTGGTATACATAGGCGCGTAGGCCCTAAATTGAATAAGCAATTTTTGACTTTCATAGGAATTGTTACGTGGTACAAGTTGGATACAACTACACCATCAAGAGATCGCTTTTGAATTTTTTTTTACCCTCATAAAGTCATTTACACAGATCGGTGCAATATTTATTTTATAGAAAAAAATATATATCTAGTTATATTTTTTTGTTCCATTTAAAGCAATAAACATAATTCACAAATAAATTTTAACAACGATATAATAATTCGAACCGATCCCATACCGACTCGTCGACACCTACAATTATAGTATCAAGAAATTTTACTTCTCCCGTCGTAAATTAACGGAAAGCACGTCACTACCATTTGGCACTAACTCATTTTTGTTTCACTCACGATATATTTATTCATTTATTCGTTGGTAACTTTTTCTATTGACACTAATTTTGTTCTTTGTAGAAACTTCTTTGTTTAGGTTAATAATCTTTATTTATATTAATTTTATAATAGCTAGTGATCGCCCAGACTTTGAAGTTCAATCACTATTCATTGAGATTTCAAGTTAGAAAAAAATCTTTCGATTTTCTATTGTTACAACTTAATATCTACTAAAAAGCATATCTAATACTCCGAAAAGTTATCTATCTACCAGTAGAAGTCTTGTCAGAATTTCAGTTCAGTTCAGAATCCGTTTTAGAAATAAATTATAACAAACAAAATACACATCAATTTTCTTCAAGTGTAATCATCGGCGATGTGCTCGAATTGTTTTAAATGACTGGATTGTTAAATCTTTATGGGATGAAATAGCAAACAGACATGTTTGCCTAAGTAAGATAAATACTTCTGAAAATTGATTGAGTACGCTATGATAGTACATAATGCTTATCACGTCACTGTTTTATGACAGAAATGAGTGTGATGGTGGCTTATTACGTAATTATTACATCGGTTTATTTTATACAAACACTAGCGGGCCCGGCAGAAGTTGTCCTGCCCTATTTATAAAAATTCGTTGACAAATTATATACTAAAACCTTCCTCAAGAATCACTTTATCTACTGGTGAAAACCGCATGAAAATCTGTTCAGTAGTTTTTGAGTTTATCGCAAACAGACAGACAGACGCGGTAGGCGACTTTGTTTTATACTATATAATAATAATAATGATTCTCACTTAAATATTTAATCTTAGTGTACGATTTCTTATGTAAATACATTTTGCATACTATAGTGTCATTAACTAAGAATGAAGGCATTTTAAACCCAATAGTTTTAAAAGATTGTTTAAATATATGATTAAAATTTTAAAGTCCTGTTAAAACCTTTTAAACAATTGGTTTAAATTTTTACAATTTCATGTTAAATAAATCAAATTTTTTGTATTTATTGTACTAATGGTGGTAGAGCCACGTTGAAACTATTACTGGTTTCGACATGAATGCGTCGGCTCGTCCGGGGTAGTACCACCCTCTCATAGAAAACCGACGTGAAGTAACAGTGCTTACATTGTTGCGTCTCGTTCGGTCAGTGAGAGCGCCGGAGTTCCACCTCCGATCTACTCTCCTATCCCTCTCCCTCCCCTAACCCTTCTCCCCAAAGGGTGGCAACGCACTTGCAACTCCTCTGGTGTTGTTAGTGTCCATGGACGATGGTGATCACTTAACATCAGGTGACCCACCTGTTCGTTTGCCACCTATGACATAAAAAAAAAAGTAATTTGCTTATTATGGAGACTGGAGAATTCGTACCTAAAACGGTTTATAAAAGGAGATTTGATACAGTTAATAGAATGATGGGGATATCTAGGCTTTTATTAACCGACTTCGAAAAAGGAGGAGGTTACTACGTTCGGTTGTGTGTATTTTTTTTATGTATGTTAATCGATATCTCCGTCAATTATAAACCGATTTTAATGAATCTTTTTTTATTGGAGTCGATTATTTTCAGAGGTGGTCCCATATAAATTTGGCATTAACTTTAAATATAGTATTAGGTAGCGCAAATATCAATATTTTTTATTTCATTTGGTTAATTTAATAATTCAGTTATTTTTCGCTTTTTAATGCCTTATTAGTTTTTCACATCGAAGGCGGTTTATTTTTTTTGTAAATTTTTTTTAAAGTGTAACGTCTCACAGGATCTACCATTCTCTCATATTTTTCACGTATCTAATTTCCAATCGAGTTACAATAGTAGGAGAAATACTCACTTATGCAGGCACAAATATTTTAAAATTTTGTCCATATTTACGTATACATTAATGCACAGTCATTAAAGCCTCATAATAAAAGTCTCGGCTTACGGTCTATCCCGATGTTTTACACTAAATTAAGAAGATATCTTCATGCGAACTCTCACAGACCAATTAACCCAGCTTGAGTTAAAGTCGCGTCTTTGTTTATTAATATTTTTCATACTTAAAATTATATATTTGTACTAGCTGACTCGGCCAGGCCTTGCTGTGAAATAAACTGGAGTTGGATTGGCCCCATCTATGAGATATCTACAACAGTCGGTTCTACTGTATCGCCAACAGACTATTTTAAAGCGCCATCTATTCGATACTGATGAAACTTTCAGTTAATAACAATAATCAACATTGACAAACATTTAATTCGTAATAAAAAATATTGAGGTAATTAATAGAAATATAAATTAATCTATCTCTCAAGTTGGAGCGAACTATACATAAATGTCAAGTTTCATTATGTTCGGTTGAGTAATTTCCGAGTTCTTCATGAACAAATATCATGACACTGGATTTATATATATATAAGATTTTAAAAAACTCTATCGAAGTATATACCTTCTTCACGAATCACTTTGTCTACTGGTGAAAACCGTATGAAAATCAGACAATCGTGGCAGAGGACTTTGTTTTATGAAATTTAGTGATAGTGAAGACCTTTTTAGTGCACTAGAGTGAACTGTCGCGTTCGGTTCAGTGACGGTAAGTCGGGTTACTCGGCTGGACTCGACATCAAGCACGCTTGGGTCGGTAATTCAGTCAATCGGCTCCAGTCGTCATCTAATTCTACTAATTACATTTTTATTACTATATATTATAACTAGCCTCTGCCCGCGACTTGGTCCGCGTGGAATAGTTAATAAAATAAATAGCTTTCTGCACTTCTCCTCCATATAAACTTTAACTATGCCAAATTTCACGTTCATCCGTTCGCGCAATTCCGTTAAAAAGGGAAAGTTTAGGCTTCACGTGTTAATATATAGATAAGATTTAAAAAAAACTCTGTCGAAGTATATACCTTCTTCACGAATCACTCTGTCAACTTGTGACAATCGCCTGAAAATCAGACAGAAGTGCAGAGGACTTTGTTTTATGAAATGTTATGACAGTGAAGGCGTTGAAGAGTAAACTAGAGTGAACCGTCACGTTCGGTTCAGTAACGGTAAGCTGGGTTTACTCGGCGGGACTGGGCATCAAGCACGCTTGGGTCGGTTCAGTGAATCGGCTCCAATCGTCATCTAATTCTTATAATTACATTGTTATTACTATATATTATAACTAGCCTCTGCCCGCGACTTGGTCCGCGTGGAATAGTTACTTAGGGTTAACGGTAACACAGCGGAAGCTCTCAAGAGGAAAAAATACCCCGATTTTACAACATTCTTCATTGCTGTTCCGCTCATATAGGTCTTAGCGTGATGATATATAGCCTATAACCTTCCCCGATAAATGAGCTATATAACGCTGAAAGAATTTTCCAAATCAGACTAGTAGTTCCTGAGATTACCTCACAACTCACGACGTCATAAACTCACAAACTTTACCTCTTTATAATATTAGTATCGAAGTATATATAATAAAACAATATTATACATGTGGTTGTAAAGAATCAGTGTAGTATTTCAAGAGTATATATCGTGTGGATTTTAATATAGCTATTATATACTAGCTGTGACCGCTACTCCGTTCGCGTATAGAACCTAATGTAAAAAAATAAGTAATTTAATGTAATGTATTAAGTTCATTAAGTTATCTACTTTATTCTCGTACTTAAGTCGCGTCGTCATTAAAAGTACAATAAATGTTACTCATAGATATACTTTATGAGCTCCTTAGTGAGATTTTATCGAGAACGCAGTACTTTAACAGTGATGCGTGTTTAGACAAACAGACAGATAGACTGAAAATGATTGAAATGTATTTTTATTACTTATTCCACATACTTATACACATGCAACAATTTTTTTCACAAAAATCAAAAAAATACAGACGTTTTACATTTACATTTTTATTATTATACAATAATAAAATCTATACAGATTAACATATAAACATTGATAAATCTGTATGAAGGTCAATGAGCATGTATTTAATTATAAGTTATCACTATTATCCTGGTTTCGTAAGCATACATTCACTTTTTATATGAAAAATATACGACAGTATAATAGACACATATATACGCTTTTCAATTATTATTTTTTTAGTTCATTTCTTGTTTAGAACTTGTTAACATTGCAAGAAATAAAAGGCTTTTTATCTTCTTATATATAAAATTCTCGTGTCACAATGTTAGTAACCGTACTCCTCTAAAACGGTTTGACCGATTTTTATGAAATTTTATATGCATATTCAGTAGGTCTGAGAATCGGTTACTATCTATATTTCATACCCCTATGTGATAAGGGTGGTCCACCCCTAACAGTATTTTTTTATTTTTTGTACATTTTTTTAAAATTTTATTTTATTATAATGAGGCATTAAAAATACATACAACCCTAAATTTTCACCCTTCTAACACCAACCCCTATTTTTTAATAGTCATTTTAGTGATTAATAATTTTTCATCGCACTCGATAACTGATCAATTATTTTGATAATTATTTCACTGTTAGAAGGTATATTAGATTACGTTTTATTAAGGTAAATATATATTATATAGTAAATGGGGCGTGGAGGTGAGGGTCAAAGGAGCAACCCAGTGGATATCGGGAAGACATTTCTTGCCAATATATATATAATATAGTTTCGAGGCGCAATTGGACCCTATAAGTTACGCTACAATCGGGTTTTAAGTTTTTTAAGATTTTTAGCGTTTGGAAATAAAATTGGAACCGATAATAACCTATTTGGTGCAGACGAAGTTGCACGGGTCAGCTAGTATTATATATATATTACGTTTTCTATAGTGATTTAGGAGTAATCACAAAATATAACACTAAATACCAGTTAAAGGGAGGTTATCGCTTAGTTGATAGCGTGTTCGGACACAGCGTCGATGGACGTAGGTTCGAATCCTTGCAACTGCGTCGGAGCTTTTGATGAAGGAAACGATGGAACCATAGCATAGTAAGGATTTTTCTAAGTCCGCCTGGTTAGCTAGCATCCTAAATTCGAAAATCTGTCGCCAAGCCCCTGCTGGTGTGCTCCGGCTATTGCACTTGTCAGCCTTATCTAGTTCTAACGTGTTTACCATATTAGACCATATTATCAATTAACATCAGACGATTTTTAGAGGTGGTTGAGCCACATTGAAGCTTTTACTGATTTCAGCATGAATGGGCCGGCTCGTCCGGGGTAGTACCACCGTCTCGTAGAAAACCGACGTGAAGTAACAGTTCTTGCATTGTTGCGTTTCGTTCAGTCAGAGAGAGCGCCGGATAACCCATCTCCCCTCCCTCCTTCACCACTCCCCATCACCCAAACACGGGGTGGTAACGCACTTGCGACTCCTCTGGTGTTGCAAGTGTCTATGGACGGTGGTGATCACTTAACATCAGGTGACCCACCGGTTCGTTTGCCTCCTATGATATAAAAAAAGATGAGTTTGTAGGTAGACGCTAAAACGTAATGGGGAAATTATTATGAAAAAATATAAAATTCGTCGTACCCATAAAAAAAAAATCCTTAAGAACAAAACCACGGGAACCAATCTATACACATAAATAACTTTGAAACGTGTGTTTGTAAAATTAAAATAACAAATTTTTATTGAATTCATATTTCAGTATGTACGGTACTTCATTATACATACGAGTATCATAAAACAGAGTCCTCTTTCATCTCCAAACAGAGCGTGCTCACGCCCACGCCCGCGTAACCACAGATCACGCCGCCGTGGTCTGGGGGTAAATTTCGCACCCGCACACCAGACTAGGCCCCCCTCGGCAGCAGCTCAAGCCTAGGTCCGTTCCCTCGGCGTGGAGCCCTTGAGTACGCTGCTCGCGCGATACAGTGACACAAAATCTTACATCACTGCGACAACATTACACATATCACCTCCACACACGTGCACGCATACACGCTTACACATGCAGGTGGAAGGGTTTTATTTTTTCCCCTTATTAAAACTGAAATAGTTTAGAATATTATCCGATACGAAATATATATAAGGGTTGTTGAGGTATGTATGCTTGGTACACATATATGTTTCAACAACTCATATATGTATGAATAGTTAGCTTAGCTTAAGTTAGCTTACATAGGTCGCGAATTGCATGTATCAGGCAACAACCAAAACCGAGGTGTGCCGCGCACCCTTGAGCTAGTTGTCAAAATAAAATCGGCTGAGTGCCTTAAGCGCTCGCCTTAGTAGTCCGGTGAAGCTGTTAAGACCTTGCTTGGTCAATAGCGTAGTCATTTCGAAAAAAAAAAAAAAACGTCTTTCATATCTGTCTGTTTGTTCGCGATAAAGTCAAAAACGAATCAACGGATTTTTATGCGGTTTTCGCCAGTAGATAAAGTGATTCACACAGAAGCCTTAGCTATGTAAATTGTTTTTTTTTTACACAGGAGGTAAACGAAAAGGTGCTTCACCTGATGTTAAGTGATCACTACCGTCCATAGACATTTGCAACACCAGGGGAGTTGCAAGTGCGTTGCCAGCTGCGGAGCAGCGTAGGAGGTGGAGGGGTGAATAGGGAAGGGGGAGTAGAGGAAGGAGGAGGGGGAGGTGAGATGGGATTTTGGCGCTCTCACTGACCGAACAAAAGGCAACAATGCAAGCACTATTTCTTCATATTGTTAAGGTTTTTTTATATCATTAGAGCGGGACAACGTCCGCCGGACCCGCTAGTAAAAAGGCTGGCAACGAAATTGCGACTCCTCTGGTGTTACTAGTGTCTATGGATGGCGGTGATTATTTACCACCAGGTGACCCGCCCGTTTGCTCCCTATAATATAAAACAATAGTATAACAGACATTTCTTTAAAATTTTTGTTCTTGTGTGTCTATGTTCGAGTTAGTCTCCGAAACGCTTAAATCAATTTCGACGGGACTTTCACTGGCAGATAGCTGATTTTATTAAGAGTAACATCATTTAATTCTATTTTGTAAAAAAAAGCTCCGCGCAAAAATAATAGACTAAAAAAATATCGTCCAGGAAAGGCATGCTCGACGCAAAAATAAAGAATTTTTTCTCGTTAAATATTTCAACACGGCGGAAGTCGCGGGTAATAGCTAGTTAGTAAATAAGTATAACTGAAATATCAAATACATTGATTCCAATATACACTGGCTGCATGTTGACCAGGGTTCTTTTATTTGCCCAATAAAATGGTTGTTTGCGATGATAACAAAAACTGATTGATATTCCACGTATCGGCAAACATGAATTCGAACTCATCAATTATTTAATAAAAAATATACAGCCATTTTGTCGCATAATCTATTTATGTAGAGTTATAGGGCATTCGGATGGTTTGAAATAAAAACAAAAATTAGTTCTTCAATTTTATGATATGTTTTAGTACCCTTGAAAATAGCCCTCCTGGATTTTTTTTATCACTCATTTAAAAGTTTTGAAGTTGTACTTCTTTTGTCGAGTTAGGGAAAAAAGATGAGAGTAAATTTTTACGATGCGCGAGCATACCGTCACGAAAAACCGACACCCTAAAGTTAGCTATAGTCAACATTTTATTTCTTTGTATTTGTTGTTTGTATTTCTTTGTATTAAAACTTTCAATGTACTAAATACCTTTTTTCTATTGTTAGTGTCGTTTTTTCTACAAACGTAGAATAAGGCGAAGGATAAAAATTTTGAAAAGATTTTTATCTTGTTACGCCAAAGAAGTATAACTTCTAACGCGTGTACATATAAGTACATACACACTTTTTTTTAGCTTTTTGGGCATAACTTTTTTATAAATGCCCCAAATTTATTTTTATATGGACTTTATAGAAAAAAATTAATCGATAATATTTAGATTTTTTTAATAAAATTTTTCAATTCGAGAAATCGAGAAAAAAAAAAATAATGTACCCTTCGACTTTCTTTAAAATGTATTATTTTATCCATTTCTCAACTTTTAATCCCGGTCTGGTAATGGAGATTCTTAAATTACTATTTATTTATGATTTTGAAAATTTGAACTTCTACAGTTGTCTATACTAATATTATAAAGAGGTAGAGTTTGTGAATTTGTGAGTTTGTGAAGTTGTAAGGGGTAATCTCAACAACTACTGGTCCGATTTGGAAAATTCTTTCAGCGTTATATAGCTCATTTAGCAGGAAAGGTTATAGGCTATATATCATTACGCTAAGACACATAGGAGCGGAGCAGCAATGAAGAATGTGGCAAAATCGGGGTATTTTTTCCTTTTCAGAGCTTCCGCTGCGTCTTAGCGCAAAATAATCATTCCACGTGTACGAAGTCACGGGCAGAAGCTATTAACTAATTATATTATCTATACTAATATTATAAAGAGGTAGAGTTTGTGACGTTGTAAGGGGTAATCTCAACAACTACTGGTCCGATTTGGAAAATTCTTTCAGCGTTATATAGCTCATTTAGCAGGAAAGGTTATAGGCTATATATCATTACGCTAAGACACATAGGAGCGGAGCAGCAATGAAGAATGTGGCAAAATCGGGGTATTTTTTCCTTTTCAGAGCTTCCGCTGCGTCTTAGCGCAAAATAATCATTCCACGTGTACGAAGTCACGGGCAGAAGCTATTAACTAATTATATTATCTATACTAATATTATAAAGAGGTAGAGTTTGTGACGTTGTAAGGGGTAATCTCAACAACTACTGGTCCGATTTGGAAAATTCTTTCAGCGTTATATAGCTCATTTAGCAGGAAAGGTTATAGGCTATATATCATTACGCTAAGACACATAGGAGCGGAGCAGCAATGAAGAATGTGGCAAAATCGGGGTATTTTTTCCTTTTCAGAGCTTCCGCTGCGTCTTAGCGCAAAATAATCATTCCACGTGTACGAAGTCACGGGCAGAAGCTATTAACTAATTATATTATCTATACTAATATTATAAAGAGGTAGAGTTTGT
>MU160521.1:48197-67625 GCA_015888305.1 Antheraea pernyi | reverse complement strand
CTTTCTGCACTTCTCCTCCATATAAACTTTAACTATGCCAAATTTCACGTTCATCCGTTCGCCCAATTCCGTTAAAAAGGGATACAAAGTTTAGGCTTCACGTATTAATATATATGATAATCTATGATACCCTTTGTTTTTAAGTGAATTCCGCCATTTAATTATGTACTTTGCAAAAATATGTGATTATATATCAGCCATAGTGAAAATTACGATATACATTTTACTCTACCCGTCGAATGATTTTGCATACAGAGACGGCATAGTATTTACTGGGGATTTGTAACAAATGGTACATAATCTGAATTTACCATTTTGTAGTTGATTTTATGTCATTTCTGATATCGCTTTGTTAATGTAAGATAAGTAATCTTTTTTTTATGTCATAAGAAGCAAACGAACATGCGGGTCACCTGATGTTAAGTGATCACCGCCATCCATAGACACTTGCAACACCAGGGGAGTCGCAAGTGCGTTGCCAGCCTGTGTTTGGGGGGAAGAGGTCTAATACCCTTAGGGTAGAGGATGGAGAGGAGAGGGGAGGGAAGTGGGCCTCCGGCGCTCTCACTGACCGGACGAAACGCAATAATGCAAGCACTGTTACTTCACGTTGGTTTTCTATGAGAGGGTGGTACTACCCCAGGGGAGCCAACCCATTCATGCTGAAACCAGTAACAGCTTCAGCGTGGCTTTACCACCTACACAATCATCTTCATATCATGAAGCAGGTTAGTTGGTTAAAGATTGTCTCTATAGTATTTGTATCTAATATGGCGCCAGTTTGTTACTGTGTTCTCTTGTACGGCTGATAAAAATAGCCCATCCAATACCCATGAATACGCAAATGTCTCGTTACTTACGTTCAGCATACGGGAAGATTTAAGTCTGACCACCTCAATACACTGCATTGTTATAGACGGTATATAGAGACCGGTTATGAACTGTTATGTGAACTTATGTGAAAATAAATATATATTCATGCCTGGAAGTTTTTTAATGAAACGATTTTAATTCCACACTCATCGTTTTCGCTACGAGTGCTGATCGTATTTTTAAGATGCACTCTGCCTACAACCAGGCAGGGTACATTCATTTGTTATGCCACAAAAAGGTTGATGCAAAGCTTTCTCTAAATTCTGTTTCATATAATCGTAAACCATGTACCTTTTTTTTCTTCAATTTTGTTGGTTTCGCACAGAGATCATTTGGAAATAGCAATATAAAGGGAGAAAGGGATGATAGCAATTTGATACCATTCACTACTTACTCCATTGACGTGTTGCATGAGCACAACATAAAAATTACCAATATGTAGTCATGATTTAGATACAGTCAGAGAGTTGTGGTAATTTCAAAGTCCGTCAAATTTCTTAAGATTAGCAACCGCGTGCTTGATAAAATTACCTAACGAATTAATAGCAGCGTTCTTCTCCATCAAGCCCAAAAGATCGAATGGACATGTACGAAGATTATCACAAAGCATTACGTGCCGTAGTGTCTTCGTGCTAAACGTGGGGCATTCTTGAAGCAAATGTTCAAAGTTTTGCACTTTTTTTTTCTCGAGCTGACTGAATAGTTTTTGCTATTTTCCTAGCAAGGTGTTAACAGTTTACTAAGTTAGCCAAAATAGCTACCACCCTCAAGTTGGAAATCGATTGCCAAGTATAGTCCGCGCCAAACTTTTTGACCGTCCTGAATATTGCTGCATAGATCACAACGGTCAAAAAGTTTGGCGCGGACTATACTTGGCAATCGATTTCCAACTTGAGGGTGGTAGCTATTTTGGCTAACTTAGTAAAAGATCTACTACTATGCTATCTATGGTTTCATTACAACATTTTCCTTTACCGAAAGCAACGACTCATTCACAAGGACACAAATAACATAATTAAAAAAAAGTGTGTGTGTACTTATGTACACGCGTTAGAAGTTATACTTCGTTGGCGTAACAATATAAAAATCTTTTCAAATTTTTTATCTTTCGCTTTATTCTACGTTTCTAGAAAAAACGACACTAAAAATAGAAAAAGTTGACTATAGCTAACTTCAGGCTGTCGGTTTTTCGGGACGGTGTGCGCGCGAATCGTAAAAATTTACTCTCATTATTTTTCCCTGACGCGCCAAAAGACGTATAACTTCAACAATTCAGGACATTACACACTATATATATAAGTATGTAAATATAAACAGCAGCTTAATACTTTATCATATAGTGGTGGTAAGGATATTTCTAAGTCCGCCTGGCTAGCTACCATCCTCAAGTTCCAAATCAGTCGCCAAGCACCAATTGATATGTTCTGGCAATTGCACCTGATAGCCAGTCCCGTCCAGATTTGCGTGCTTACTATCTTAAACCACGTTACAATACATGAGATTGACAAATGCTAAAAACTATACGGTAAAAGGTATCATATTAAATGCACCGCAGTCGCTGAATATTCGCCACCTTGCTCTTTTGTCTCGAACCACGTTACAATACATGAGATTGACAAATGCTAAAAACTATACGGTAAAAGGTATCATATTAAATGCACCGCAGTCGCTGAATATTCGCCACCTTGCTCTTTTGTCTCGCTTTGTTTACATTAGGCTAGACTTGTGAAAAAGGATAACGCGAACTTGCCTCGGGCGAGCGCGGTGCATTTATTAGGAAACTTTTTTAAACCAAGTATTTAATACGTATTATGATACAAAAAAAAACAGTATTAAATGTATTTATGCGTGTCAAAATTTGCTTACAATTTTTTTTTTATATCATAGGAGGCAAACGAACAGGTGGGTCGCCTCTTGTTAAGTGATCACCACCGTACATAGACACTTGCAACACCAGGGGAGTCGCAAGTGCGTTGCCAGCCTTTGTTTTGAGGAAGAAGTATAGGGAAGGGGGAAGGGATGTGGGCCTCCGGCGCTCTTACTGACCGAACGAAACGCAACAATGCAAGCACTATTACGTCACGTCGGTTTTCTGTGAGAAGGTGGTAGTACCCCGGTCGACCCAACCCATTCTTGCTGAAACCAGTAATAGCTTCAGCGTGGCTCTACCACCTATCAAACGTATGTAAATAGCTTGTTATAATATTTAGACAAGATGTCTTCTACCACGATATATGTACGAATTCGGTCAATTAAACATGTTTTAAATGAAAGTTTTTGCAATGAAAGTTTACCTCTAAATGACGTCACTAAAAGGATATATTTCGTAAAAACCCAAGATTACCTTTATATTTTTCCTGGATTTTTGCAAATGGAAAAAAATACATAAGTCTGGTCATACAGACAAACATGCAATGATTGTTTTTTTAACATTTATTGAAATCGCCGACAACATAGCATAAAAATACAATTAAATCGGCTTATAATCCAATTCGATTCGGCGAGACTACAAAGTACACTTTTTAAATTGAAATATAAAAGAAATTTACGAACGCCCAATTTAAGTCGGAGAGCGAGACAAAGAGAAAGGTCCGCTTTCGCTACGTTAAAAAACATTTTTTTAACTACAATAAACGAGTGACAGGCTAACTGGAACGAAAATTCTATTTTTTGTTACGTATTGTTTGCTCTTGTTATTATTCTTTTGTCACTATGTGATATTACGCTGTTATTTCTTATTAGAAATGCCCAGCGAATGACTTTGCATTGACAGTTCTATTCGCTCATGTGTCTTTATTAAATTTATATATATATAAATATTGAAGTGTGTGTTCTTTGTCCGGGCTAGTATTTTAGTCTGTAACATAGTAAACTCGCTAAACCTAGTGAAGGGCTGGCTCTCAAATGGAGCTATCAGACGTATAGTCCGCGCCAATCTTTTTGGCCGCTCTGAATATAGCCGTGAGTATGGGCTTGCGCATAATATCATTAAGAATTGAATACAAAACAAAGTAAAGGTAATATTATAGGAATCTAAATTGGCATTTATTTATCCTTAAGTTATCTCGATGCTATGCATGTAATAAAATAACTATTATTACGCAAAATTTGTGATCTATGCAGCAATATTCAGGACGGTCAAAAAGTTTGGCGCGGACTATACTTGGCAATCGATTTCCAACTTGAGGGTGGTAGCTATTTTGGCTAACTTAGTAAAAGATCTACTACTATGCTATCTATGGTTTCATTACAACATTTTCCTTTACCGAAAGCAACGACTCATTCACAAGGACACAAATAACATAATTAAAAAAAAGTGTGTGTGTACTTATGTACACGCGTTAGAAGTTATACTTCGTTGGCGTAACAAAATAAAAATCTTTTCAAATTTTTTATCTTTCGCTTTATTCTACGTTTCTAGAAAAAACGACACTAACAATAGAAAAAGTTGACTATAGCTAACTTCAGGCTGTCGGTTTTTCGGGACGGTATGCGCGCGCATCGTAAAAATTTACTCTCATTATTTTTCCCTGACGCGCCAAAAGACGTATAACTTCAACAATTCAGGACATTACACACTATATATATAAGTATGTAAATATAAACAGCAGCTTAATACTTTATACAGTAAAACATTCCCATAATTGTAGATTATCCTGATAAAAGAATCATAAAAACCGGTCGTATAGTTTGTGAGAAAATCGCGCACATACAACTTATGAAAAGAGCCTCTTCTGTGAGACAGACAATGAAATTTGTTAAAAATAACCTACGTACCTTAATTGTACATCCTACAGAAAAGCGTTATGGTACGTTACTTAGATCTTTTATAGGGTTTTAGCCCTATATTATTTTGGAAACAAACGAACTGTCGCTAAACTATATGGAATATTCATATTTGAAAAAACTATTTAGGTGCAAATTATTTGAAAGAAAAATGGGACCTTTGCTTTAAATCGTTGTCTAAAACTTCAACGCATTTGTATGAACGATACACGAACGCAGCGCACAAACTAAAATACATTAATTTTTATATATTATTATATATCATATTATTCACAATTATTAAAGATTACATGATGAAAATTCCAAATTTTTCGACACGAAATACACATAAGAGTTGTTGAGATATGTATGCTTGGTACATACATATATGTTTCAACAACTCATATATGTATGAATAGTTTAGCTTAACTTAGGTTAGCTCAGATATGCCGCGAATTGCATGAATCAGGCAACAGCCAAGCCGAGGTGTGCCGTGCACCCTAGAGCTAGTTGTCAAAATAAAATCGGCTGAGTGCCTTAAGCGCTCGCCTTAGTAGTCCGGTGAAGCTGTTAAGACCTTGCTATGTCAATAGAGTAGTCAGTTCGAGAAAAATAATAATTCCTAAACAGTCAAAAGCAAAAGTCACGAATGTAACTAGCAACAACTTACACTACATAAAAGGTGTCGTAGAAAACAAAAAATACATGAAAGACGTATTATATAGACGAGCAACAGCATTATAATACAAATTCTAGTAACGCGACACACGCGCTCTAATGTGCCATTGACACGGTTTGTGATGGACATCAGCGACGCGACTCGCGACGTCCCGGGCCGCGGCCGCGCCGGTCACGTCGAGGCACGTGCGTCCCGCGCGTTCTATACATAACCGGATTACACAATGTAGTTATCATTATTCTGTACCTACTGAAGTTGATCCTATAGGGCGATCTGGCTTCAAATGAATGAAAACTTAAACTAAGTCTGTATATTGAAGGTCATAATTGTAAACAAGCTTAGTGTGCCCTAAATAATACTTGAATAGAATAAAATTAGTTGTCGTTTCTGTTAGGATTCGTTTTTATTTTTTTATGTGAAAACAGGGTTAAGGATTCGGGCGGAGGGAGGATTTAGTACTTCATGTTCTGTATTATTAATTCTTTGAAGTACAGGTAGTAGCGGTGACAATATTAGTAGATTCTCAAATTGGAAAAATTCCACATAAGTTAGAAACGAAGTTATACAACACTCGAGTGTCAAACATTTTTAAGGCATCTTTCAGAGGGAACTGTCTTCTTGAATACATAGGTTTTATTCACAATTGATAGTACCTCTGTAACTAAATTATCACGCACAACCCAGAGTTATTTATATTTGTTTTGTTTGGGACGGAGTTATTTATGTTCGCTTTGTTTGAAATAACAGTCAATGGTCTTTTTATAAAATTAATATGCTTAATAAATTAAAATCATTTATGGCCGTCCTTTTGATTATAATAGAAGACATATAGAACATATTTTTCATACGTATTATGCAAATATCGTTTATACATCTTTTGAAGAATTAAAATAAAATTACGTTATTTAAAGTATAGTTTTATACTATCAAGATGAAAGCCAATATTTTTTGTATTGATATTATTATGTTCCTAAATTTTTAGGCGTCAATATGAACCTAAATCACGTTGATATGATGTCAAAACATGCTTTTTAGGTACAGCGGTACATGAACATTTGTTCGACCTTCATTCCTTTTTATAGTTAGACACTACCAAAAAGTTACACCATGAAGTTGGTTGGTAATCGTCTGTCAAGTTTCCATGAGAACGGATACCTATATTCAAGGTCATTATTCAAATATATATGAATCTATGTGTTTTTTTATCAGTAAAGATAAAAAATGTCATTCATAAATATACTTGTGTAATTGCTTGTGATTTTAAATGACACACGTGGTGAATGACAATTTTATTTATTAATTTATTATTATCAATATTATTATTGATATTATAAATATGAATAGTAGTACCTATGATTCGATCTAGTTATTTAATCTACTCCCTTAACTATATTCACATAGAAAATTCAGTTTAATATTGGTCTATAATTTATTTATTTTAGTTCTATTTACAAAGTTACGTAGGTCTATACGATTAACTAGTTGTGCCCGCGTCACAGCAGGTGTGATCTTAAAAAATATTATTATGATTTTTTATAACTTTGTAACATTATGTTTGTTATTTTATATCTCAATGTTTATTGAAAGACCTTTTTGCACACAATATAAAAGGATTTATGGTGCTACTGATTGCCTTAAATAATCTATTCTAAACAATTATATGTAATCATTATATTGGTTATTAATATCTAATACTTTATGTAAAATATTGCAACAGAGTGTACCAATAGCTATTTTGTGTATACTTTTTTTAGTTTAACCTCATAACTCCTTCCATTAATTACAAAATCATTACATAGTATAAAACGAAGTCCCCTACCGCGTTTGTCTGTCTGTCTGTTCGCGATAAACTCAAAAACTACCGGTTTATACTCATGCGGTTTTCACCGGTGGATAGAGTGATTGATGAGGAACGTTTTAGTATATAATTGGTCAAGGATTTTTTCATAATCAGGGCGGAACAACGTCTGCCGGGCCCGCTAGTATATACTAAACTATAAACAGAGAATCCAACAACGATTTAAAAAAATAAGCGTGCAGATCGATTTAGTGGCTTTCGGATTATAAGCACAATAACGGGCAAAATAAGTTATAATAAAAAATAAATAATAAAATTGCATATTTACACTTAATCCTATTTATTTTAAGTCCAATTTCCTCTACAATTCCATATCCACTTACAATATAAGACGCATATTACAAAATCATTGAAATAGTGAAGAAAACACCGTTTTTATTTTTATTAATTTTAATTGTTAGTAGCAATTGGAGCGCAATGTCATAATAATAAATTAATATACAGGATATGCAATAAATTACGCAGAAATGCAATAATATTATCTTCATATATTGCGTAATTCCTCACAGCACAAACAACTGCTGTAAATTCTACAAGATGAGTTATTAACATAATAATAGATTCTTAGACAATAAGTACGTAAATATTCAAGCGTACATTAAATTGTATAGTATATACAGACTTCGGCTATATTTTTGACCGCTCTGAATATAGATATGCAGAATATAACATAAAGGCAACTTAAGCTTCTACAATAGTGTTATAACCTTGTTTTTTATTACACTCTTAAAGATATTATGCCCAAACCCGAAAGTATGGCTTTAAACAGAGTGCCAATAAGATTGACAAGACTGTGTCTTAACCATGCAAGATCGATCGATCCGAACCGGTATGATCAGCACGCCATTGAGACGTGTTAGTCGCGATGTATGTGGTGGTTGCAATGCAATCGGGTAAAGATTTCCCTACTGTTGCTTTCCATTTGTTAGTTATTCTATAACGGCTTTTACATTATGATTTTTTGGAACGAAGATCTCTAACGCTTGTTACAGTAGGATTAAACTGATAGAAATCGTCACGTAAGGAAAAAGCGTTATATGTAAGTTTCTCTCTCTCTTTTTATTTCAAATGAGTTTGTCTGTGTATCAAAATTCGAGAAGACGAGCATCCAATTGTATAACCTCAATGCTGAACGCGTGGAAATGTCAATAAAACTTATTTTTATTTCTCATTGTTTTCATTCATTTATATTCACTATGTTATATTTAATTTATAATAAATGAGTAAATTCTCTAGAATGAAACTTTTTATTTAATTCCTTTCCGTTCAGGAACTTCGTTCCCTAGACCGCACATCTAAAAAAATCAAATCACAACGAAGTGCGATCCAAAGATAATGTCAATCACCGAGTGATTTGCAATCTTACAATAATATCATCTATATATACATACGTGAAGATAAAAGATTGTGCCAATGTTATGGTCGAATTTCGACCATTAGACGACCTCTAATATAAGTTAAATCCAAAAGAAATGTATCCTAATTAATTATTATTACGTACATATGTTTTCGCTTGATATTTTATAGGATAACTGTTCAGAATAGGCCATAAGGAAATCTCGTGGCATGTAACAATACTGTGTCCGTCTGCGCGTAAGTACTCCATTGTAAAATGACCTGATTTATAATTATTGCCTCTTTAATTGCAGATTACAACGCAGCCCCGCTGTTCGCCTCGGAGAACGCCTCCAGTGGTACGTAGACAGATCTCTATTTTATTACTGACTATTTATTATATATACCAGCAATTAGCAACATTTCAATTAACCTCTTTTCACAACACTATTATATCAAACATCGTTCAGTTAGCATCATGATTATTCGATGAATATATTTATTACTAGATTCATTTTATACTTCTAGACATTTTCGGCCTAAATTTAGTTTTTTTTCGTATAAATTGAACGCATTTAATAATTGCGATCAAAATTTAAATTAATACAAATAAATAAAATTGAAGTGTTTGTTCGTAATATCAAAATAACAACATTTTACTAAATGGACATAACAGTAAATGCGATACGAATTTAAAAATTTTGTTTTTATGTTTGGCTGTCTGTTTGTTTCGGCAAATCTTGGGAATGGCTGGACCAGTTTTGACAGCTTTGTCATTGACAGATAGCTGATATTATAAGGAGTAACTTAGGCTACTTTATTTTGTTAAAAAAATTGGTTCCGCGCAAATATTCTTTATAACGACACAAAGGCAAACGAGGTTGCGGTTGACTGCTAGTTCAAAATAAAAATCTGACTTTTACAATATATCTACAACCGCATAAAATGACTAGAACATTTGTAGTGAATATTGTAAATGTACCCCTACATATGTTATTAAAATAATTACTATTTGATCAAAAAAGGTATTTCGCAAAACTAAAAACGTTGCTACTATTTTATTCACGCAAACAACACCGGACTTGTTCGCAACACAATATTACGAAGTTTGACCACTTGACCCTGAGGACTTATTATGTGACATAAATATAATTAAGTGAAGTGGCAATAAAATCATTTACAGTGATGTAATATTTGGTTAACATCGTGCGTTTAGTTCGTTGGCCTTTGTCATATTACTGCATATTACGTTTGTATTTTTCGTTCCGTACTTATTATAATGATTCACGAGTTCATTATTATGCAACCTATACAGGTCGGTACATTTGAAATCTATATACATACAAAAACTACGGATATATAACTATTTAAAAGGTTATTATCTTATATATTAATACGTGAAACGAAAACTTTGTACTCCTTTTTAAGCGAATTGCGCGAACGGATGAACATAAAATTTGGCATAGTTAAAGTTTAGATGGAGGAGAAGTGCAGAAAGCTATTTTATATAAAATGAATTAGAAATACATTAAATTAATTCAAATATGCATTACTTACACTACTGCTTGAAGGACACACAACATATACACACATGTAAATGAAAAAAACGTTTCGCCATCCTTCATTTTCCTCTTACGTTCCATTTACCTTTTTCCATTCTACATTCAATATTTTTAACATGACTTACGTTCCATACCTTACATGCCCTTTGAAATTAACTGGTCAAATTGTAGGTTAATTTTATAATAATATAATATGTAAATTCATAATATACATTAATAATTAATTGATAAATAATATATCTTTAGTAAATTTATGAAATCAATGAAATAATTATTATTTTCTTTGGTCTGAATAAAATATAAATTTCGACCACTAGGCGACCAGTAGCTTAGGTTATAGCGGTGATGGATTAGTTGGTAGTGTGTACGGTCATCGCGTCTATGGACGTAGGTTCGAATCCTAGCTACTGAGCGGGTGTTTACGGTGAAGGAAAAACATCGCCATGAAATCATAGCATCGTGGTTGAGAATTTTCCAAGTCGGCCATGCTTGTTATAAAACAGTGAAGATATCATGCTGGTAGGGAGTTTGTTCCCAAATCTGTTCCCTAACAGCTGTTGCTGTGTTCCTACAGCGACACATGAGAGCCAGTACCCTCTTCGTATTATTACAAAATAGCTAAATACGTATTAAATACTTGGTTTAAAAAGGTTTCCTAATACATGCACCGTGTTCGCCCGAGGCAAGATCGCGTTATCCTTTTTCACAAGTGTAACCTAACGTAACCAAAGCGAGACAAAAGAGCAAGATGGCGAACATTCAGCGACCGCGGTACCTTTAATACGAGATCTTTTTAAAACCAGCGTTCAATATTCAAGTATTTAACTTTTTTGTAATAACACCCTTTAACGTGTTTACCATATTAGACCACATAGTTATTTAACATGAAATGAGATTATGGTCAAACGCTAAAATCTATAGAGTATTAAAAAAGCAGTTTGCTTATACGCTGCAACATCGGTTATGGATTGAAAATACACAACAATACAGAACTTTCTGTAAAAGAAATTATGGTGCATCCATAGTATGTAGAGCATTCACTATTAATTGTCTAGTTAATAACAATTTTCTCCACGTTTGAATCATTTGAAAACACACTTAGAATACATTGTAAACACTTAGAAATGAGACAAAAAGATGTTGCTTATATTAGTGTCTAAAAGTCTACGACCTATATATTATTTTTGTATTTCATTTGACGTTTAACATCAATAGGATAGGATTTCTAATGTGCAAAATAATCTTTTTATTTCTCGTTTATAAAAGTACTAGCAGTTGCCCGTGGTTTTACTCGTTTTTTAAAATTAAAAGTTACCCTTATATTCTTTTTTGTGCCATTGACAACGTGTTTACAAAATTTCATGATAATAATAATCAGTTGCGTAGTTAACCAATGAAGACGTTACACACAAATTCACATTCCAATTTATTAGTTAGGAACTTAAGATTAGTATTAAAGCGTCGTAAAAGTATCCGTTGTCGTAAGGAATTTCATTTCGACTACGCCCAAATATGTTTCGCTTTAAAATCATTGCGTTCCACAGAATAATACAACCTGATTACAAACGTATATAACTCAGAAAGCATCTAAAAGCACACAAATAGATAATTTATACAGCAACATTGTGTGGGAGGGTATCCTTTCGCTTGTTAATAAATTGCTTGCTGTATTTTAAGTTACATTTAAATAATAATATTATCTTATATTCTATTAAATTGTCTTAAAAACACACGAAGATAATAAATGGGTTGCCTTTTTTATAATAATATGCTGATTGTATGGTATTTAAAATCATAGCCGTTTAATCGTTCATAGAGTAACTAACTAGGTGTGCTCGAGGCTTCGTACGCCTTTGTTACTATTATTATTTATCGCAAATTCTTATATTAAATTGCTTTATTGTAGCACAATGTACTCTTTGTGCCCCAATATCTATATTTTTCATCTACGATTTTGGGTGTACGGGGTGTCGAATAACATCATAAGACTTGAGACACCTAAGCCAACCTCACCTGCACGTGATGCACCCTGCTGAATAACGAACGAGGCAATGGCGAAAGCGGGGTGGTAGGGTTTTACAGCCTGAGTGCGTCTCAATCACCATGTATATGGCGAAAAAGCCCGTCATAGTGATTCGCTTCTGCGGGTCGCGTTTCGGGATCAGCCTGTGCATATCTAGCTTTTCGAAAGCCGGCATGATAGCGGCGACCAGCGATGGATAGTATGTCACTCGGTGGTCGCCATTGTTTAACAATAAAAAAAAAATATGCTTATGTTTATAACATCGAATTAACCAAAAGTTGGTGTGCTATAAAACCGTGTAATTGCGAGTTACGCAGCATTTTTCGAACTGATTATACGCTATTGGTCTGATGGGTCTTCACAGCTTCACTGCACTAATGTGGCGAGCGTTTATGGCGCTCATTCGTCTGGCAACTAGCTCAAGGAAGCTAAAGTGACAGAACCTCGGCTTGGGTTGTTGCTTAATATGCAAAATTTTACTAAGTTAAACTAGGTAAGCTGATCATACAAGCGTACCAGCACGAGTGCTTCCCGAACTCAAATATCGCAAAGTTTCGAACCCACGTCGATCGACACGGTGTCCCAACACGCTAACCTTTGAGCCATCATCATTTATCTGTGGTTATTTCCTGTTATTACGATTGCTTACTGAAATCATATGCAATAAACTGCAAAGTCTATGTGAAAACGTACGTAGTACATAAATCAGTTTGCATAGTTTCGCAGAAACGACATTTTAAAACACCTCGACAGGTAACAGAATGAAGATTAACCATATACTATCAACTAAGAAAATGAATTCACAAACAATGAGCTATCTCTAGTACAATCTCTAAATGAATTACGTTTTGCCTTTGTCATTTTTATTTTTCTTTAATTAAATAACATTTTACTGCTTCTTAGCACGCAAATCATTAATTATTGTTAGCAATTTTAATAAATATAAATGATACTCAATTACACTTTTCTTAGATTTTATTCCGTCGTTAAGTTACTGACGTTTTTATATAAGTACTTACCGTTACCCGTGACTTAGTCCGTGTGGAATATAGTAAAAAAAAAGTTTCTTTAATTTATTAAATTTGTCAAAACCCTTTTTTTTTTCAAATCAAAGTAGGCTAATTTACGCCGTATACCATCAGCTTAGTCACAATAAATTCCCATCAAAATCGATCCAACTAAAAACAAACAGACAAACAAACATTTTAAAATTTGTTTTTTTTTTGTTAGAAGTATGGAAGCTTTGATTTAATTTGTTACTTACTTACATTGAAACCAAATGGCAGCACGGTCGCCAGCCCGTATATAGAAAATTAATTATATTGTATGATTTGTATTATTATTCAGTTTAATATTTCTTATTAATTTAATTCAAAATTTAATTGATTTGTTTATAAACTAAACTTGACAAAATCACAAATATTTAGAAACCGGATGGTACAGAAACGTGACGCCATATTGCCCGTAACGGACTTCCGTTGCGATAGCGTCCAGTTACTTTATAGTCGCGCCTAAAGAAGATTTACTTCAATAGTGCTTACAATATAAGAATGTATGTATGTAGATTTGATAACGGATTTGGCACTTGAGATACAGGTTTTATGATAATTTCCATACAAACTTTCTTCATTAAAATCCTATATAATAATAATTATTATTAGTAACGTATGTTTGTTTGTAGGAGATAATCTTTGAAACTACTAATTCGAAAGTTACGTTTTGCCTAAGTATAAAACGCTGTATTTTATTGATATTCAATTGTTTGTTGTAACTAATTGTGGACTACAATTTGACACGCATTTAAATATTATTCTAATTAATTCTGATTTACTCTCAACGCATTTAGATAAACTTAAATAAGTTACTTTTTGCAAGCATGGCAGTTGCCTAGAGAGCCATGGTACTTCGCTAATGTAGGCCTTCACACTTCGGCTTTTTTCGGTAATGTTCGGTTCTCGGCGGTTGGCTATCTCACCCTCGATTATAACACGCACCGTGCCACATTGTCAATCCGCGATGTTGCTTCGTTATTGCTTAGCATATTTTCTGATTTACAATGTACCGCATTTTAGGGTCGTAGCGTCCTTTTGGATAAACTTCCTAAATAAATATACGATACACAATGTAATGAATATTTTTCAAATTTGATGGTTTCAGAAATTAAGCACATGAAAAGAAATAAAAACACAACCTCATAAGCCTTATAATATTATAGGAGATTAAGACGAACAGAGTCGCGAACTGGTAAGGTATAAAAATAATTACCAGGTTCAATTCGTAACGAAGAAAATAATTTTACGAGTACATAGTCAATAATAATTATAGCATAATTACAGAAATGTGTATGCCATTACCATATATAATATATCCGTGCAAGTTACGTCGACATGTATTCAAGAGAGCTGAGTAATTAAATTTTATCGCTCGCTCTGTCAGCTTGGAAGTTTTATTGCCTAATCTACATATACTTTAGAACCTTTAAAAAATTATCATGCAACGTATATTGTTAGATATCTGTATGATTAATGTGGATAATATGTATTCTACTAGAGGTAGCCACGGTTCCGCATACTTTTGATTTTATTTGTTAGTAATATTATTTTATCCCATTGACATATAAAAACCCAAGACACAGTCTCGAATAGAAGGAGCGCTCAAATCCGGCCGCAAAGACTCCCCAATATACATACGTGGGTTATAGTTATGCGATAAACTTATGATTTTGCAAATTCAATCTTACCTGAATCATTTAAAGTTGTTTTTACAATATAATCAAAAATTATGCACTCATTTTTGTGTGACGGCTGTGAGACGTCAAGTGTGCATCGTAGGTTTTTGTATATCAATCAATGCTTTATGCATTAATAATATATGTTCTAATAAATATACACACATTCATGATGCTGAAATACCAATACCAATTTTTTGATGGTCGGTTAAGTACAGAAGTCGATATGATACAGTGCTACCAAATGTGTTGGTGGTAATAAAATTGATAGCATAAAAAAATTACCTTCTGCGAAATTTTATGTAACAAAACTTAATTAACCTACTCCGAAACTTTCTGTCCATTGTATGACAAAGAAAATTGTGACCTACAAAGAAATGTTCACAGTAAACAGTCCACTTTAAAGATTATACCTTCTTTGAAGACAAGATGTAAGCAAACTGCGTGATAAGCGAACGTGATTGCGGTGATATTTCCAATAGTCGGCAATAGGCTGTTAACCCAATAAGATAAGGTTATCGGTACGCCAGAGCGCCGACGCGACCAACCTACATGCTTCCGCGCGGCTAGTCACATAAATTGTGTCTCAGTGTCTCTACGTGTATTTAAATATAGAAAAACTGCATTATCATGTTTCTTTTCATAAGTTTTATATATTAGGCTTTGGATGTCTGCAGGGTACTTCGAACATGACGCGTAAAAACTAAATTCTACTTAACATTTTAGTAACATCACGACAGAAAATAATCGTGCTTAGAAATCAGTTTATGACCAATACGCTGTTAAAACTGACTTACAAAAAGAGAAATATGTACGTCATCCATAAAATGTCTGTAGGTAAGGTTGTTAACATACGAGAAACACGCGTGAGTAGAATTCAAATGAAACATAAAATATTCAATTATAAACTGAATATTATTAACATTCTATGTTAAAAAATCATGCTGAAAGTCTTTAGCATGTATTCACAACCATAATATTGTTATTATTATTGATAAACAAGGGAGAGAGTATTGCCCCCTCTATGATATCCTTCAAACGAAAATATATATATACTAAATTCGAAATAACCGAAACACCTATGTACAAATGGCTACAGGTAACAAATTAAAGCGAATATATAAAGTAAGCTGGCCGTATCAAACATCTAGATTCGTTATACGATAATGGAAGAAAAATAAAAGCCAATTCGTTGTATCTATTCATTGTGTGGAGAAAGTTATTGTGCCCGATATCGTCAATATCGATCATAGAGCAAATAATTGTGCTTAATTAACTTTCGCTGTGTGTTTTTCTATTTTATTGTTTACACAATATTTCTAGACTGTGAAATTTAGAAATAACCATACGCATAACATAACGTATTGATATATTCTAATCCTTACCCATATTATAAACGTGAACGTTAGTTAATTTTTTCGTTACGCTTTCACGCCTTAATTACTCGATCCATCACAAATAAATTTTGCATAAATGTTATCAGGGGTACAGAAAAGGACATAGGGTACCTTTCACTGAAAGAAGAAGTACTGTTTTACTACATTTTTTTTTATGTCATAGGAGGCAAACGAACGGGTGGGTGGGAAGGGCCTTTTCCCCTTAGGGTAGAGGAGGGAGGGGAGAGGAGAGGGAGGTGGACCTCCGGCGCTCTCACTGACCGAACGAAACGCAACAATGCAAGCACTGTTACTTCACGTTGGTTTTCTATGAGAGGGTAGTACTACCCCGGACGAGCCGACCCATTCATGCTGAAACCAGTAATAGCTTCAGCGTGGCTCTACCACCTACAAAATCTTCCTTCTTCTACAGAATAATTAAATGTAAATTAACGCACGCAAAGCCGCAAGCAGAAACTAGTCCTCATAAAACCTCGTAAAACATTAATATTGGTACTCCTAGTTATAGTAAATTAAAATTAGGATTTTAAAGTGCATTTAATATACTATATCATTATCTTAATCTATTGTACTCATTAAGGCTAATTGCTAATGGATTTGTCACATTTACTATACCTCCGGAAAAATATTTAGTAAAAGAATATACTCCTCAGCGTAAAAGTAAAAAGAATGTTTAATTAACACTTTGACTACCACACCGTAATCACGTCTCTCTTGTACGACGATTTTTACAATTGTAAAAAGATTTATTGCTCACCAATAACCACCGTGGCGTCACAAGAGTAATCATGACCGGTTATATATGACCAAAGTGGCAGTCAAAGTGTTAATTAAATAATCATTACTAAATAAATCAATCAAATCCCAATAATTCTGATTAATATTATAAATACCAATTATGAGTTTTTTTCTTTGTTACGCCTTCATTTCTTACCCACTCGACCGATACCCGTGAAATTTGACATACACACTCTTAAGGGCACAGAAGAGGACATAGAGTATACCTTCAATCGAGAAAATTTATTGTTCTTGAGGAATAAAATAACTACCACGGAGGTGTAGAGCCACGCTGTATCTATTACTAGTTTCAGCATGAATGAGTCGGCTCGCCCGGGTAGTACCACGCTCTCACAGAACACCGACGTGAAGTAACAGTGCTTGCATTGTCGCGTTTCGTTCGGTCAGTGAGAGCGCCAGAGGCGCACCTCCTATTGCTAGTGTCTATGGACGGTGGTGATCACTTAACATCAGGTGATCCACGTGTTCGTTTGCCTGCTTTTGACATTAAAAAAAAAACATTAACGTGAGCAAAGCTACATGCAAAAGTTAGTTATTTTATAAAAGGTAAAACAGACATTTTTCCATTTTATTCAGTAGTATATTGTAATTATTAACCAAACATTGGCAAAATAAGTCATGTAACTCAGAAAGACGACGTTGAATACTATTCTATTTATTATTCTTTATCGAGAAACTATTCGTGTATTCGCGAAACATAACAATCCCTTGTGCGTCCGAATCGTGATTGAGTTACAAATAAACTTACAAAGAATTTTCCTGTTCCTACAAGTCGAGATCCACCGTATCTGTTCGAGATAACAATAACCCTTATTTTCACTCACACCGGTCACGTTTACCGTCGTACATTGCAACGTTATCGTGAGGATATATTGTGCAGGTTATGCAAAGAAACGTTGTTTCTTGAATTACACTTGGGTTTTAGTACGGCGATGTCCAACGCTCGATACGCTGCTAACTCGTATGCTTTCCTAACCTCCGGCTATCACGGGTCGCTATTTTGCATAGTAAATTATATGCAAGTTAAAATTGTTTTCATAAGACTTGCAAGGTAGTTCAGGTTTTGTAGAGTTATTATCATTTAGAACTGAATTGCTATATTTTAAATCATGTTTTAGATATCATATCTATTTCTACTATAACTCCTGATTTGTTTTTTGATATTTAATATAATATTGTAGGTGGTAGAGCCACGCTGAAGCTATTACTGGTTTCAGCATGAATGGGTCGGCTCACTCGGGGTAGTACCACCCTCTCACAGAAAACCGACGTGAAGTATCAATGCTTGCATTGTTATGTTTCGTTCGGTCAGTGTGAGCGCCAGAAGCCCACTTCCCTTCCCATTTCCTTGTCCCCTTTCCCCCTCCCCCCTCCCGCTCCTCCCAATCACAGGCTGGCAATGGACTTGCGACTCCTCTGGTGTTGTAAGTGTCTATGGACGCTGGTGATCACTTAACATCAGGTGACCCAACTGTTCGTTTGCCTCCTATGAAATAAAAAAAAAGATTATTGTGGTAAATAGATTTCAATATAATAAAAAATTGAACATGAGAAAAAAAGCACGACTAAATTTCAAAACAATCGAAATATACCAGAAAGTTCTTGGGCATAATTAAATACCTATCTAGTCTAGCATTGCCTAACGTCTTTTATAATATCCAATTCAACGCTTTTTTTTTAATGTAGCACGGCAAAATGACTGCACCGTGCCTGATGGTAAGCACAGTACAATCCAAAAACAACGGCGACCACCGAGTGATACAGTATCCATCGCCGGTCGCCGCTGTCATGCCGGCCTGCGAAAAGCTGGATATGCACAGGCTGATCCCGAAACACGACGCGCAGAAGCGAATCATTGTGACGGGCTTTTTCGCTATATACATGGTGGTTGCGACCCGGTCAGGCTGTAAAACCCTACCACCCCGCTTTCGCCATTGCCTCGTTCGTTATTCAGCAGGGTGCACCACGTGCATGGGAGGTTGGCTTGGATGTCTCAACTCTTATATGTTATTTGACACCCCTTATTATGTAAAAAATGTAAATTAGTGACAAAAATTGTCACATTCACTATATATAACTGAATCATACTTATAGATAATATAATTAGTTAATAGCTTCTGACCGTGACTTCGCACGCGTAGAATAGTTATTTTGGGCTAAGACGCAGCGGGAGCTCTCAAAAGGAAAAAATACCCCGATTTTAAAACATTTTTTATTGTTACTCCTCTTCTATTGGTCTTAGCGTGATGATATATAACCTATAGCCATTCTCGATGAATGAACTATATAACACTGAAAGAATTATTGAAATCGAACCAGTAGTTCCTTTTTTTTTATATCGTGGGGAAATCCCTTATGGATACAGCACCCTCTCGGGGGAGAGGGTGGGTTATGTCCGATTGGCACGGAC